>JAJMJY010000031.1:0-130503 GCA_030569115.1 Sungouiella ezoensis
TTCGGCAAGAGATAATCGGAAGACCTAATTGAGTATGAATTAGTCGTTATCTCGGAAGACCTAATTGAGTATGAATTAGCCGTTATCTCGGAAAGCCTAATTGAGTAGAATTTCGGCAAAGTACATCACTGACTAATCACGAGAAATACTATTTAAAGACATAGTATTTCCCACTTTACAAAGACAGAGAGAGAGAGAGAAAGAGAGAAAGATATATAGCTTATTGACTATTAAGTATACATCTACGAGATTGTTAAGATCCTACATTAGTTATGAGTGAATTGAACGGTTATGTCACTAAGTTAAATCACGTGACATCGGTCAAAATTCCACATTAAGCAGCAAAATCTGTTTTTTAAAATTTCTAGTTGAGCTTCAGCAGATGAGCTGTTCCTCTTCTGGCGATTGCACTTCGTGTTCTAAACTCGGTCTTTTTTTTGCAGAGTGCCATCTTCCAAAAATTAAAACACTATATCCTCCAAACTAGTACGCTCTTGGTAATTCTCGGCATGCTTTAGGCACCCCCACGAGACCAAACAACACGCCAATGTCAACGCTCGTGGTGCTGCTAATACCTAAATATACGAAAAACAAGCAACATTCCCCTGGAATACAGAACGAAAGTAAAACGATCTCTAAAGTATTGATTCGAAAATTGGAAACCACATGTTGAGTGGTGTAGACTCGAGGGAAAATATTTCACTAACGAAGGAATTGACTCATCCTTCTATCTGAATTTCTCTCTTCTTTTCTTTCTTGTCTTTAACGTTCTCTCTTTCCTTTGCTCTGTATCTATAACCATGTCAACATGCCCCTAGAGCACTTCCATGCAATGAATTCGAATGTTTGGAGCAAGTTAGAATTGTGAACAAAGTCAATTGGCAACAAACACATAACAATCGGAAGATTGATTTCATACCTCTCTATCCTAACTCCTACGATGGTTCTAATCCATTTCCAGATTGTTATTCAACTAGAAGTTTCGTATTGAGAAAAATTATCAAGCTTGTTTGAGCCCTGGAAATTCACTAGGAGATACCCACCAGTGCAAATCTAGAGTTAGACTCCCCGTTTCTCCCTCATGCAACTACCCAAAGCCTACATTTACCCCGCCCAATGACCATTTTCTCCTACTATCTCTTCGATTTGCCGCCTCTTTCTCCGCCTAAGTATTCCTCTACTCCAGTTTTGGCCGATTCTGCGTGAAGAACAATACTTATTCAGGAAAATTCGGTGCGGATTCTGCGTCATAATGGGGTGCAAAAAGACCACGGAACCATTAATCTTAACACAACAAACTTCTTTAGAATGAATTAATCTTGTCCTCTCCATCAAGATCTCTTAGCATCGCTATTTCTGTCATTTCCCCCCACATACTTCCTATTCCGCTAGCAACCAACGGGCAAATTGCCAAGACTACATTGTCAGGCACGGGCATGATCTATTCTTCACTTCATTCACTGGCACTTCGGTCCTACCCGAATGGCCAATTCTTTATTATAAAAATGAGTTGGCTTTCCCCTTCCACCATCTAACAACTTTCTCTGCGATGCTCTTCTCTGCTATAGCTGGTCTCCAGCTTCTAGCGCTCGCTGCTGCCAAATGTATCGAAATCCAGGTTGATCAGATAACCTACTATCTTCAAGCCAGTGATGGAAGGTACATTTTGACCGATGACATCAATAAAGCTTATGGCGATTTCTCTGTTGAAAATGGTAGGATCCACGGTGTTGGTGAATTGGGTGCAACTCGCGACAACAGAGTATTGGATGGAGCTTTCTACTCTCTTGATGTAACTAAATCGGGCGGGTTTTATCGGGGAGATTTCCTTTTTCTCGCCGACAAGCATTACTCGTGGTACGTATGCCAGGATCCTGTGACTTCGTCAGGAGATTGGCTTCTATACATCTACGATGATCGCTTTAGTTTTTCAGATTACCTTCATGCTACGGACATCATTTCTATAGATGATGGTTCTACAATCCTCGATGTGGAAACAGATATAAGCAGCCCAGTGGGAATTCTTGACACTTCTTCTGTAAAGGGAGATAGTAGTACAGTAATCGAAGATACAACGCTTTCCGTTCCAGGTACCTTTCGAGGTGCAAGTACTATCAGTGAAGATACACCTCCTGCGGTTGGAGATACAAGCACTGTTGTTGCAGGGGATACAGTCATTGTCGACACAAGTACTCCGATTCTCGACACAAGTACTCCGATTGTCGACACAAATACTCCGGGTGGTGAGGTTCGTGAATCGTCAACTGCCCCCGAACAAATTCCAGGAAATCCTGACACGGTGCAAGGTGTTGAGACCTCAGCTGCCGAAGTACCAACACCGATTGCAGACGTAACTCTGTCCATTGAAACTGCCTTGCGGAGACTTTTGAAAGAAAGAGAAGATCTTTTCTATCCAGTGGATTACAATCAATGCATTGCAGTATATTTGTTGCTTGTTGACAAGCCTGATTGTCTGGGAACTGCCTGTGAAACTCCTACTTGCACTACCCAGTGCCTTCAGTCCTCATGCACTGGTGACCCATGCTACCACAAAATCTGCGTTACAAACTGCCCTGGGCAATCGTGTTCAACGGAATGCTCGCAGTCTTTATGTGCTAAGGGTGCTAGTTGTCCACCAGACATTTGCAATACAAAATGTCCAGAAAAGTGTTTGACCATCTGTCCTACGGTAACTTGTATCGGTGGCTGTCCTCCACCAAAATGTACCACTCAGTGTGTCGGGAAATGTGACCTTATCTGTCCAGTTACATGCACTGATTCGAATTGTGGTGGTTGTACTACTTCGTGTCCTTCAGACTGTTCGGGTACTTCCTGTCCTTGCACAGGTCCACTTTGTCCTGGCGGAGTTGATGGAGGTACCTGCACTGGTACTAGTTGTCCTGGTAAAGTTGATGGAGGTACTTGTACTGGACCTAGTTGTCCTGGAAAGGTAGACGGAAGTACATGTACTGGATTGGCTTGCAAAGCATGTACAACATGTGACAAGACTGTTATCTACCGAGGATGTCCTAGCTGTGTCTACACATTCACAGATTATGTCTTCACTTGTCCATCCCTCACTACGATTGTCATTTCTACATGTACCAAGACTAGCGTATGCTCTCCAAAGACTGTGACGTTTAGTCCGGGAACGCACACGGTTTCCGGAACATGTGTTGTGCCGGTGAAAACCGATATTAGTCTGACCATCAAGGCAGCGGCCGCCTCTGGGTCTGGCGCAAAGACTACTGGTAGTGCTGGAAGTTCTGGAGGTTCTGGAAGCTCTGGTAGTACGACAGGGGCATCTGGCGGAAGCGCCAAGAGCTTGATGGGTACTTTGATTGGAGCAATCGGGCTTTTCATGTTGTTATGGTAAATATGGAGTCCATTTATTGTTACTTTGTAAAGTGTGTGACGAAGATATGATAGTATCGGACACCGTAGAGGCAGTTTCTGAATTCAGAAATTGAGATTTGATTTCAATTTTTGAATTCTTCTAGATAATAGTTCAATGTTTCTAAATTAGAGAAATTATTGCCGTGATTCCAATTTGCAAGGTTCTGATGTAATTGAGCGTTGGGTGCAAAATAACAGAAGGGAACATAATTTCTGAACAAACATGGAAAATAAAGCCAAACACAATTAGGGCAACAAGAGCACTCCAGAGGTGAGTAGAGTCATTTTCTCTACAAAGAGTATCTTTCCAAGACTTCTCTACCTTGTCATCTTAAACCTGTCCTGACTGCATGTTCACTTAATCCCCATAACCTCTTGCACAACCCATAAAACCTTCAAACATCTTATCAAAATCATATGAAAACTCCATTCCTCCAAAGTCTAACTCTCTCTGCCTCGCTCTACCCCATCAACCCCTTTATCTCACCATCATCCTATTGATTCCATCCATGACGTTCTACATCACGTGACTTCCAAATGTTCATATCGTCGCAAGCTCGAAAATTTTTAACCATACCCTATTCTTCATTAAACATGCCACCAAAAAAGAAGGGAGCCGCTGAAAGACCTATCTTGCTCGGAAGACCAGGAAACAACTTGAAGTCCGGTATCGTTGGTTTGGCCAACGTCGGAAAGTCCACTTTCTTCCAGGCCATCACCAGATGTCCTCTTGGAAACCCAGCTAACTATCCATTCGCTACCATTGAGCCAGAAGAGGCCAGAGTCATTGTTCCTTCCGCTCGTTTCGACAAATTGTGTGAATTGTACAAACCAAAGAGTGAGGTGCCCGCCTACATGACCATCTACGATATTGCTGGTTTGACTAAGGGAGCTTCAGCAGGTGAAGGTTTGGGTAACAACTTCTTGGCCAATATCCGTGCTGTCGATGCCATCTACCAGGTGGTCAGATGTTTCGACGACCCAGACATCATTCACATCAACGACGAGGTCAACCCTATTGCTGATTTGGATATCATCAAGGATGAGTTGAGATTGAAGGATATCGAGTTTGCCCAGAAGCACTTGGAGGGTGTTGAGAAGATCACCAAGAGAGGAGGTCAGTCGTTGGAGGTCAAGCAGAAGAAGGAGGAGGCCGAGTTGGTCAAGCGTATCATCCAGTTGTTGGAAGATGGTGGCCGTGTGGCCAACCAGAAATGGACCCAGAAGGAGGTTGAGGTCATCAACTCCATGTTCCTTTTGACGGCCAAGCCATGTATCTACTTGCTTAACTTGAGTGAGAGAGACTACGTGAGGAAGAAGAACAAGTGGTTGTTGAAGATCAAGGAGTGGGTTGATGCCAACTCTCCTGGTGATGTCATCATTCCGCTTTCCGTCTCTTTGGAGTCGAACTTGTCTACCATGGCTTCCGACGAGGAGAGAGAGGCTTACTGCAAGGAGATTGGTGCTGACTCTGCCTTGCCTAAGATCATCACTGTCATGAGACAGAAGTTGGACTTGATCTCGTTCTTCACTGGAGGTCCAGACGAAGTTAGAGAGTGGACCATCAGAAGATGGTATACTGCTCCACAGGCAGCCGGAACCATCCACACAGACTTGGAGAAGACTTTCATTTTGGCGCAGGTGATGAAGTACGACGACTTGATCGAGCTCAAGGATGAGACTGCGGTCAAGGCCGCCGGTAAGTTGATGCTGAAGGGTAAGGACTACTTTGTGGAGGATGGAGACATCTTGTACGTGAAGGCTGCTGACGGAAAGGCCCGTTAAATTGTAAGTAATAAGAAGACCGTGGAAGAATAGTAGAGGTTGTATGTTTATTCGGGTAGTTCATAACAGGTAGCACATTTATTCTCCTAAATTTTGGAGGTTTATTCTGCTTGTCTTGCTTCAAGGATATTTCACTATTGAATTCCTCTCTTGTTTTATGTGATTTGATATCATTCTTCTCATCTGATCGCTTCTCCACGATTTCTACAGGACAGTCTCACTAATTGAATCTTCAACCAACCAGAACTCCCAATGTTTTCACTGCCACGACAACTACCTCGAGTTTTGACCGCATATTCACGCCAATTATTTTCAGCTACTTTCGTTAGCCAAAACCTCACCCGCAAAATTGCTGCGTCAGCGGTGGTTCCACCCTCGCTTTTTAACAACCCAGCAAATGTACCTCAGCAGTATGGAGTAGTGAGCCAGAAACACCCACAAAATCCAGAACCGGAAATTATCAACGGCTCTGAGTCAGAAAATTATCCACCACTGCTTCGTTCTGATCGCTCCTTCAAGGATCTTCTGTCGTTGCTAGCAATGGTCGCATTGGCATATTTGGCCATCGACAACTACACCGACCGGGTCAAGATCGAAAAACTCAACACGGAGACGACCGCAATCAACCTCAAAACGTTGCAATTGCAGCAGCAGAACTTTCTCAATGCTCGCAAGCAGCAGGAGTTGAAGTTGTTGCGTGAAAGAATGGACGTATCGAAAAGATGTTACAAGATGGCATTACACATTGCACTTTTGCGCAAACAGCTAGAAGACTTGGGTGTTGAGGCCGCAGACATCAATGTAGTGTTGCTGGAGTTTGAGAAGAATGTACGAGTGAACAATTCTGTTCAGAATCTTACTGGTCAGGCGATTTGGCTTGCAGACGATTCGAATTTGAATGGGCATATTCCTGACTACCGCGAGTACGATAAGAAAGGGGTTCTGGAGACGTGACTGTGATGTGAATGAAGTGGAGCTGAAACTGACAAACGGAATCTGGAGATGAAGTTGTTGCTGCCAGTGCAAGCGGATGAACGAGGCGAAACGACACATGTGAATTAAAAAGTTTAGGTTTTTTTCAGAATATGGAAATCACAAGGAAAATAAGTAGCTAAATTAGAAGATTGTAAGAACCGAGACCTCAATGTAGACACTTACGGAGAAGCAGGCAACAGAGGTGTTGCCAAAGCAAAGATGGAAAATAAACTGCAACAAAGAAGATTACTCAAGGAGTCAAATTGGCCGACCATATATTTTTATCCTTTCAAGTAAGGAATATGACAATATTAATAAATGCAGCCTATTACCAACTTAGGCCAGGGTTACCCGCACACACCATATATAAACTAGCCATCTCACCAAAAATTCTCACGATACAATGTCTTTTATAGGCGCCCATTAGAGTCACGGTTTGCATGATTTCCCACATGCAATCTACGCCACCATGTGGCTATTCGTGCTCGGGTTAGCCTTAGATAAACAGTTATCTCGGCCCTTGCGTCGGGGCCATTCTGTGGTGGTTCCGCGGCTCTTAACTTACACTTCTCGTAGAGAATATGAGTATTTGAATGTTTGATCTTGTCATGAATCGACAGATGAAGCAATAGATTAGTAACACTTAGTGGGATGTTACCTGATTTCGTTGGTTCTCTTAGTCTGATATTGTTGATTCTCTAAATCTTTTCAACATTTTCCATCATCCTCTGTTATTCTGTATAAGTTCAGCATCAATCTTCCCCAACAGACGCTGCTTAAGTTTCAACTGCAATAGATTGAACTTTGGACAACAAACACTTAGCGCTTCTGGCCCATTTTGCTCATAGAATTTCTTACAACACTTGTACAACTCATCAATGACTTTGGTGCATTTGGACTCGTTGTATCCGTTTTTCTGCAAACAGTCCTGAATTGCACATGCAAAAGGCTTACACTCGTTCTTTTCCGCGTCGATTTCTTGTTCAGACATGCAAAAGCTAGGATCCTTGTGATGACTTTCCAAGAGGAATCTACTTTCCAGACTGTGATGTACTGTGTGCACTCTTGGAGAAAACGAGTCTGAATATCTGTTTAACAAGGTAAGAACCATAACTCATGTCCTAAAATGTGATGCTTGAACCTCATATGTCAATTAGCGAAACCATTAATGCTACTTGGAATTGTTGCTACGATTCGGACAAACTCAGAAATACTGACTCACTACTCTAAATACAGGATTCTTCGGCAAGAATCCATCAAAACTTAGTCTGAATTTTAGAAAAGTGGAAAGAGAACTTTAAAGCAACACATTCCAACAGAGCTGTAGAATCATAAGTACAATTCGTACGAGGACAATTACACATATTACAAGTCTGATGGTCTACCAGCTTGGGTCAGCGAAAGAAATTGTTTGCAGCATATCTGTATCATATGGTGTTGCAAAAAAGACGCCGATCCAAAACAATGTTGGGGGCCTGGCGTTGAGTCGACAACTCGAATGTATGTAAGGAGACCATAGAACAAACTGAATTAACTACAGAGTTCGGCCAGAGTTTGATAACGTTCTTGATACGTTCGTTGCTCGTAACTCTCATAATATTATTCAGAAAAGAGTGAGAAGAACAAAGCAGAAGGCCCATTGATCTCTCTTTGACAGAAAAAGCTCATGCTATTGAACTCCGCCAGAAACATAATGTAAATGGAACAATTCATACCTTGATGGTTCCTAATCCTTTTCCTCCGAGAGACAAGTCTCTATTTGAGTAAGATGTAGTGTGTATGACGAATTAGCTCAAGCAACAACACCCTTCTATCTGATTAAAGTGGCTCAAATAGCATTCGGATCCAAATCGGAATGGTAGTCATCCTCATCGAATTCACTAGGCTCGTGGATCACAAGCGGAATAAACTCGTTTTCCTTGGTCCTTGTCTGGTTCTGGACTTTATTAGTGTAGTACACCACACAGGTGGTAAAAACGGAAACCAAGATGGCCATCAAGCCCCACCGCGACAAATGCCATCGCAACGATTCGATTTCCGACCGCATGGCCATATTTAACTCGGTGGTGATTTTATGGTTTGTCTCCTGGATGCGAAGCATGATCTTCTTACTCTTGAGGGTATTCTCAGATTTCTGGTCATTGATGGCCACCTGGATATCGTTCTTCATCTGAATAAAGTGATTGTTGAGCTCATCGCTTATAATGTCGAAATCTCTCTCGAGAGCATTGATCTGGTTGATCAGCTCGTTGATGTGATTTTCTCGATTCCTGGTGATATCCACTCTCAACTCCTGCTGGGCGCTCTCAAACAAATACTGCTCGTTCTCTAGCTCATACATTTGTGAGTATTTTGTTGACAACTTGGAGAGTTTGGAGTTGAGCTGCACGATAAGCAAGTTGATAATTTCGTCACATTGAGACGGCGTAAAGCCAGCCTTGATGAGTCGTTTATATGCTTCGTAGGTATCAATATAAGGTTCCATATTCTCGAATATTGTCGTGAGAAAGTCGCCAGCAGCAGCTTGGTCGGATGTATTCTCAGTCATAATGATGGATGGATGACTATCCAGAATTGTGGGGGAATTCTCTTCTATGGAATCGATTTGGACAGAATCGGCAGGTTTAGACTCAGAATCGACGGGAGATTCCGAATTCACAACTTCTGGATTGTCCTTCAGCTGGAAATGTTTCTGCTGATTCCTTCTGGAGGTAGAAACTAGTCCTCTAGTTAGATTGAAGGAAATATGAGTATTTGGGGGCGCTCTAGGGATCGCCATTTGTCGTCGAAGTGCAATATTCAAGATATTCGTACGGGAATGTATTCTGAGAATCTTAAACATTTTCTGAGGATATTGATGTTGCTGTGGATGGAGTCGTTGATGATTTTAAAGTATGGGCTTGACTATGCAGATGTAGACCAGAGTTCATACAAGCTAGGCTGTGTGCACGCTTGCCTATTAAAGGACCATGATATGTCTAGTGTTCTCAGACAGGACTAGAACGGCACACTTCCGTATAAACTGAGGCATTACCGAAAATCAACAAACTAAACCAGGAAGTATATCTGTTATTCTCTTAAAAGAAGGCAAATAAACAGCATGAGTTCTCTAAACCCAAGTTGTAGTCCTATTCATAGAGAAAATCTTTATCGGGCAGTAAGTTCACGTGACCTAATATGCAAATGGAAAGGCGCTTGGAATAACGATGCTAACAGTAGAAATTGAGGTTCGGGCGTATTCAGAGCTGATGAGTTGGGCGACTCTGAAGGTTAGAACTACCAAGTGGGTAGTTAATGGAGGCTAGTTTTCGATATATTTTAGGTGTATGCTCCCCATACCTAAATTCAGTTGATCACTTCCAGTGATACAGTATGTGTCACGAGCAGTAATATCTTCAGTATGACATCAACTCGAACAAATTTTTTCCTTAAGATATTGTAGATCTTTTCCTTGTGGAGATAAAGGTGCCTTTCTACTTAGCAGATCGCTATGCACAGGAGTATTGGTTGCAACAAGAGCTGTGGTTTCAAAGACAAATAACGTTCTGAGAATATCGCATGGCGGAAGACTCAGGGTAATCCTTCGTAAAAGATTTAACTGAGGGGTGAAGAAATTGATATCGGCTGCGGTACCACTGTATACGTTTTGATAGACTCCAGATTTCATAGTCCATTGAGAGGTACTTACAAAGTAGAAAATTAAGTGATTTCAGCTAATCATTGCTCGTCCTATGATTATTTTAGATGTGTTCTACACAAGGCCTGAGAAAACACTGCATCTTTAGAGATTCCATCTTGCACGCCATACCAATATTCAATTCACTAACGATGTAAAAAACACCAATTCATACGCTGGATGTTAGTCCTTCTAATTCCATTATTTCGCTCGTCTCAGTTTTTAAGAAAAATTTAATGTTCATATCGTTCTCAGCCTCTTGACAACTTTTCGTGTCCACCTGCACAGATCTATATCTTGTGTCAATTTCCTAATCTTCTCTAATCTTCAATGAACTTCCTCTCTAGTGCCATCTCGTCACTCACGGGCACTTCCATCCCCTACACTTTTAAGGAGAAGGTCGTGGATCCCACTTTGGGAACGTACCCTGATAATCATTCCATATGGACAGTTTACAATGGTGTCAACCCCAAGAACGATACTCCAGTGACCATTTTCGAGTTCAGCTCAAGAGATGCAGTAAACATCCAAAACAATTACGAAGGCTTAGCTAGAAACTGCTTTAAAAAGCTGAAACTAATCAAGTTCCCAGGAATCATCTCCATCGTCGACTTCATTGAAAGTGATAGTCATGTCTACATTGTAACCGAGCGTGTCACTCCCTTGGCCCACTATTTGAGCGAGAACTCAGGGAGTATCTCCACGGATGCTAAACTATTTGGAATTTACGGAATTGCTCATGCCTTGCTGTTCATCAACATGAAAGCTCAGTGTTTGCATGGACGCTTAGATATTCCATCTTCAGTGTTTGTAAATGCCCAAGGAGAATGGAAATTGTTTGGCTTCGAACTTCTCACCAACTTGACCTCGGACCCTGACCAGCCAATCTATCGTCTTTCGCAATTCATTCCTGGATCCAGAGAGAATTTGCCCGATGAAGTTTTGAATGGAGGAACTGATGTGATTAGACAGTTTGCAATCAAGTATGACTCTTACAGATTAGGTCATTTCATCTACAGCGTTTTGTCCAGACAGAACTTCGATGCACCAATCTTGGTGGAACATTCAGAGGTTCTTGCTGGAAGCAATAAGATCCCCAAGGCTATAGCACTTCAGGTAAAGAGGTTGGTGAGCTCTAAGGCTAATCTCAGAATCACGGTGGATAAATTCACGCAGGAGACTGAAGAGTATTTCTCAGAGAACATGTTGGTGGCGTTCAGCAAGGTGCTTGAGGAGATAAAATTCCAGAATGAAGCCGACAAGTTGTCTTTTTTCAAGAATGATCTTGCCAACTATGTAGACAGTGAGTTTCCACCAGGATACTTGGACAACAAGTTGCTCCCGGAGATCATTAGTCAGTTCAACAACTTGGCCAATACAAAACCTACAGTGAACTCGACACCAGAGCAGCACCAGCAACGCCAAGAAACTATGTCGGTATTGTTGAATTTTATTTTGAAGTTGAGTGTCGGTTTGTCTGAAGAGAATTTCTCCAAATCCATCAAGCCTGTGATTTTTCACTCTTTCACACTTCTGGATAGGTCTATTCGTCTCACCCTCTTGAAACATTTGCCTAGCTACAGCCAAAGGCTCACGGAATATGAAGTCCAATCCAAGATATTCCACAATTTAATCTCTGGTTTTCAAGACACAAACTTCATGATCAGAGAAACGACGTTAACATCCATCACCACAATTATTGAGAAGGTGAGTGTGAAACAAGTGAACCAAGACTTGCTAAAAGTACTTGCTAAGCTGCAAATGGATCCTAAGCCCTCTATCCGTACGAACACGTTGATTTTGATCATCAAAATTTCCAGCAAGATTTACACCAATTCCAGAAATAGTGTAATCATCACTGCGCTTTCCAAATCATTACGTGATAGCTTCACGCCATGCAAATTGACCGCTCTCAATGGATTTGAGACCCTCCTTGAACAATTTTCCCTCGATGAAATTTGTGGGAAGATTTTGGGCCACTTGGCAGTGTCTTTGATGGACCCCAAATCCAAGAAGGTGCGTACGGAGGCTAAACGTATTTTCGAGTTGTATTTGAGCTCGGTGGAAAAGCATGCAAACTCGTTACCAGCAGTCGAAGTAGACGAAGATGAAGAGGAAAAGGAATTCTTCAAGAAAAACCTACCCCAGGAATCCAAGGTGCCAGGCAATTTCGATGAAGCTAAAGAACCAAAGGTACCGCAGAATGGAGGAGCATTTTCTTTGGGTTGGAATGTAGTGAACAAGCTCGTTTCTTCCCAAGTTGAAGGGGATCTTAACAAATCCTTTGACCGATCGACCCCAGATTTAACCAGAGTGTCGACACCGACAGTTGAGCCGCAAGTAAGCGTGCCGCCCAAAGATATTTCAGGATGGGATGATCTTGCAGATGAGGACGGCTGGTCTGATCCAGAGGAGTCAGAATTGTTGGTGCAAAATGCGACCCCCCGAGCTGTTCCTCGACTGATACCAAATCCAAGTGTCAAGACTGCGGTGAGGTCGTTGAAGACTGATAATCCCCGCCGGGGTCTCAAGCTTGGAGCCAGGACCCAGAAGAAACCGGCCTCAACGCTCAAGTTGGACATTCCCGTGGAAGGTGAGGACGATGAATCGTGGGGAGGAGAGTGGTAGGATCGCACGGATCATTTGACAACACAAACGTTTTAGGAGTTGGTTGATAAACCCCGGTGTTCCATATCACGAACCGCCCACGCATGGATGAAAGCACATTTTTGACACGAAATCAATTAAGATGGTTCTATTTGGATAAGATTTTCACGGAGTGACCGAGATCAAGCGAAAAGGATGCTGGAGGAAG
The DNA here is from genome assembly GCA_030569115.1 of Sungouiella ezoensis. Classification (NCBI taxonomy): domain Eukaryota; kingdom Fungi; phylum Ascomycota; class Pichiomycetes; order Serinales; family Metschnikowiaceae; genus Sungouiella; species Sungouiella ezoensis. Next base: position 12,648 of record JAJMJY010000031.1, read on the forward strand.
GTAATTTAGGCATAATGCTACTGTTCAGAATTCATCCAATTGGGACACAATATTGTTGTCATTTGTGATGCAAGATTATGTATCCCGCTCTACGGAGTTTGTGAGGATGCATTGGGCATCTGCGTCCGCTGCATTCCTGCGTCGAGAAATGCGGGAATGCTTCAATTTGACGCTCCTCCTTCATTGGAATATGAAGCCCTGCAGACCAGTGTGCTCTTGCAGATCATTTCTCGGACAAAAGTCCAACTCGATCATATATTCTTTCTGAAGGTCCGAACCATGTAGATCTCTCATTATTCTTCTATGGCTGTCCGAAATGAAGATGAGATTCCGCCACTAAAAGCCGTGATAGATCAGAACGCTGCATGAGTAAGTGGACTTTTTCCGCATGACTCTGAAATGAACCTCCGTTGCAATTCATTGTAGGAAACATACCTCTACTAGGAAGATTGATATTGGGAATTGCGTTTTCCGATGTTATTATCTACTAGGAATGACCAATACCGCATGATTCTTCGGACTGGAGAGGAAAATTGCGTTTCAGACCTGGGTCTTGAAGGTGCCACAATTAGAATGAATATTACAGAGCTTGTTCTCAATCACTACTTCAGCCCAAGTTTCGGAAACTTCACGTAGTGTGTCTATTGTCACTCTCAGTTCAAGTAAATGAGTAAATGATATATACTCTCTTAATAAATAATTACACGTTAGCCTAGCTTTGGCTGAAAGGATCCAAGGAATCAAACAGACTAGGATCAAACACCATACTTTCCATACCCTCGAGGTCCAACCCATATATGGCTGAGTCCACTTCGCCTCCAGTCTTCGGTCCTGTTTGCATTTTGCTCTTTTCAAGCATGTATGGAGGAAGAATCCTTCCGAAGATTTGCGTGTCAAGTGTATCAATGACTCCGGGAAGATAATTCAACGGAGAGAAATCCTGATCAAGCTCAAGCGGTGCAATTGGATCTTTCAAATTCTCTGAGTCTGGGGGCTTTGAGTTTCCATCGACTTTGCTACCAGTCAGATTGATGCCACCTCTCGATTGCAGCGTAAGCAGTTCAGAGGAGAGCTTGAACTCACTGTCTTGATTGCTCTTTGAAAACAAGTCATATAGATGCTTCCCTGCATTTTCTTCCTGCATTGCATTCGGTTCAAAATCGAATGCGCCCATTGATGCTTCGGTATTGTTATTGCCAACTTTCTTAAACTCATTAATGTTGTCAAAATTGCGGAGAGTTAATTGAACTAAAGTATCATTGGTTTCAATCGAGTTCGATCCAGACATCAAGTTAGCCTTCATCGAGGTATCTGCTGTTCTTCTGTTCAATTGTTCAAACAAATTGTTCAAGATGTTGTAAATACGCAACGACGCATTTGACATGTTCTTCAACGTGTCCAAGACCTTCTTGCCAACTTCAATATCTTTGCGAATCATCTCGATATTTAAATCGTCGTCGAATAGCACGCCAGCGTAGTTGACACCCATCTGATTGTTCTTCTGGTTGTTGTAGTTTGCAAAATGAAAGTAGTAAATCAAACACGCAATAGAAAAGAAAATAGTGTACATGGAAAACCAGTAAGTTCCAATCAAAAGATTCTGGTCAATCATCTTGTTGGCCAACTTCACAACCATACGAGCAACCTTGATACAGTTTCTTCCTCTGATCAAAGAACGAGGGTCGGAACGGGAAGCTTGGTACCCATTGCTGATATAATGGATGAATGGTCTGTAAAGACTTATTTGGCAGTTCAAGAAAGACAAATGAAGGTAGTAGCTTGCCAACTTGAATTTCTCCGGGATCAGTTTTCCGCTCTCAGAATCATTTGGATCGGTTGGCTTCAACTCGGGTGGAAGATTGTCAATCCAGTTTTTAAGCTCACGCTCAAGCTCAGTAACCTTGTCGTGAATACTGGTTGACATGTCATTCTCCTTCTTCTTCTTAATAGGATATAATTCCATGACGATGCGGGATAAGATTATAGTCAATTTCGTGTGATGGTTGGCGCAAGCAGACGAAGACAACGCCCCCTGTTGCTTATCAAAGAGGTAGGCACTCCGAGTCACGAACTCGTCGTCTAATTCAGCAGGTAATTCTTGGTCAAACTCGTCCTCGCTGATCGAGCGAGGCAATCCTAACAACGAATTGATGTAAATGTCCATCTTATAGATGGTATAAAACAATCTCTTTCTGGTGTCTTCCTCGATCGGATCAAGTTTTCTCTTGGAAGACTGGAAGATGGTGAGGTTTCTGTGTAAGCCCTCCTTCAATGCGCTTCGAAGAGCAATACCAATGTAAGAGTAGCAGGTGGACAATCTGGCAGAGCATTGCAAATAGAGTATCATCATCACGACGGTTTGAATGGAAGGAATGTCGCCCACGTTAGTGATGTCAATCAACTTTCTTGCCTCCAAAAAGTACTTGAAGCCTTCATCTTCAAGCGTTTCGTTTTTGGAATCGTTGTGGGGCTGCTTAGAGAAAAGCGAACCACACGCTAGTATCGAGTACATGAACGGCAAGAACTTCTGCTGTCTGTCGGTGAAATGCAGTGGATCCAAGCTATACAACAAGTCAACTTCCTCAAGCAAAGAAGGTCTGTGGTAGAAACGGAACAACACACACGCCTTGTGCCACGTTGTGAAAATAAGTTGCAACGCAATTTCTTTGGGAGGAAGCATGAGTTTGAGCTCGTAGCCGAGAGTGTCGTCAGTGGAGCCCGTCGAACCTACAGGAGGTTCAATGTGGTTGATTGGTGAAGCAGTTGGTGTGCTTCCATCCAGATACAATTCGGCAATGTCGTGAACATTGATTAAAGTGGGGTTTTTCTGTTGTAAGTATCCCACCACCTTCTGGAACCGGGTGAAATCAAACGTCTGCGGCTGGTCTTCCAAGAAGTTAAGGTGCATTTTCGGGAAGAGCAAGTTCATGATATTCTGCGCCAACACCAAGTTGGAGTTGATGGTGCTGGCAGGGGGCATTCTGTTCATGGCGATCAGTTGCAACAATGCCGTTGACTGTGGAGTTGCAAGCGCCGGCGCAGGTGCGTTTTTGTTGCGTATGTTGGGACGATCATACGTGCAGCTATAAGAGTATACTGTGCAGTGGATACACGGCTGTTTGCCGTCACATTTGACCTTTTTGAGTCTGCAGTTATCGCAAGCTCTGGTGACCCTTCTTCTTTTCTGGTCTTGTGAGCGCATTGAGCCAGCGATACCCATGCCTAATGACATCAGCATATTCACATTCATTCCGATGGAATCGTAAGGTGTACGAGGCTCGGAAGGCTCTTTCTCCTGGTTCAGCATGGAGATGGAGATGAGTGGAGAATATGGAGTATACAGGTAGATGAAGCCAGAAAGGACAAAACAGCAGAAGAAGGAGACGTACACCCAGTTGGAGCGGACAAGACTAAGTCAGAAAAACGAGATGGAGACTTTCTACCCTAGAGATAGTCGTAGTGGTGGGAAAAGAGTGAAACAGAAAAAAGTTGCGAGAGTTGACTTACCGGTAGGTACTGCAGGATGCTCTGGTATATCTTTGTGGGGGGCAGTGTGTCGTTCTTGGGAACTATTGCTGGAGCGGCGGTAGCGAAGAAAAAAAACAACTGCCGAGTCTACATTGGATCTGACTCGTAATGCTGTTTTTTCTATCTTTTCTATTGATCATCGGGTGCAATTGGCGTGTTTTTCGTGATAATCATCACCAGACATCTTTGGATAGTGATTGGTCCAGAACAATTTTGATCGTGCGACAAATTTGACACGTCCACAAACACATGAGCGAGGGGCAGGACATCAACTCAGTGAAGAAAAATAATAGCCCGTCCAAATTTTCTAGATTTCGCCTCTGCCTTCCACTTGACAAGTGGTGGCTGCAGCAAAAGAAGCTTCCCTGCAGACATGAGACGTCGTTAGTGCATGAAACCCTTAAGTGTAAGTAGCGGGAAATTCGGATCTGGACAAGAGAATCAAAATGTGGCATGTCTCGCTATTTTCGGTAGTATAGATATGTCCAATGAGAATATGAATGGACATCTATAAATGTTGTATTCTTCCACCTACTCTTGGAATGATCTGCTTCTGGACTTTCGGGGTTGAGGTAAATATTCCGATGGGTGTAATAATCGTGAAGCAATCTTAAATTCACAATTGTTTAGCAAATGCTGCAACCAAATCTATTGCTGTCTTTTCGAGCATGCGAAGCCCTACGACAGACTGCTACCAAAGGATGCATATTGGACTTTCTTCGGTCTAGTATGTCTGCGAAATCAATTATTATTACACTATAGAGAACAATGGAAAAAAGGATGGAAAAGGAATTGAACAAATAGACTATTACACTGATTTGACCGAATCGACCCTCGGCTATCCAACTAAGGAAAGTGGCCGATTCTGGGCCCAAAGTACCCGTCAGACTCATTGGAAGCAACATCCAACCTGGCGGGCCCCAAACCATCGACCCCTTCGTAAATCACATTGTTTCCCCACCAGTTGATATCTTTTTCGTGGTATTGAACAGCAAAGAAGATGATCACAGCACAGAACGCAACTCCCGCTTGCAAGCCTCCACTCAACACGAAATTATACTTGGACCACCAAGCGAAGAATCTTCCGCGAATATAGTGCATGAAGAAGAATGAAGCAATAAGACCTGGAGTATAGTAACTCAAGTTGTAAGGTGCATAGTTCAAGAATCCTCCAATGATCAACACTGGCTGGAAATACTTCATGACCTTGTAGTGGCCAAAGTACTTCTTGAGGATGAGACATGGGAATGCAAGCAAAAATCCAATCAAAAAGCAGTATTGCAAAATCGGATAAAGTCCCCCAAACACCTTCTTGGGTCCAATGACTCCCCACAACACAGAAGCGGAGAAGAATGTTCTGGATCCGGGACAGGTGAACTTTTGTGACTGGGTGGGCAGACAGTAGTCTGTGATGGTGTTGAAGGCAAGATTCAAAGTTCCCAAACTGACAAACGACGAAACGAAAACGGAAAGCATCTGCACTCTGAAAAGAGATCTTGGTGCAACTCTCAAATAGTGGGCCATCTTTTGATCGGTGATGTAGTTCTGGGCCTGACCATCGATGTTGTAACCCAATGCCTTGATGAAGTTCAACGCGAGACCGTTACCTGGAATAGCATAACCGACGATCAATTCAACCAACACGTTAAGACCAAACGAGAAACCAGTGGTGGAATACACAATAGTAAGAGGAATCAAGAACACAAAGTTGATTCCAATAGCAAAGAAAATACCCCAAACTGGAGTCTCGGCTGGATATAACTTAACACAGAGAATAGCAAGCACAATACTGATTAACAACACAATTGTGAATGCCCATTCTGGAACTTCTTTATACTTCGTCATAGATCTCGAGTAAGGATCGTTGAAACCTTCGTAATTGGACTTCCTGAAGTCTCTCACAGTTCCCCAAAGACGAATAAAAGCATACTTGATGAGCTTCCAGTTACTGGCAAAGACATAGACGATCGTAAATGGATAGATGGCAAAGAAAGCACCGTAGACCACCAAGTTTGCTGCCGTGTAGAATGGGGGCCCATAGTTCTGGTACTTGGCATTGTCGAACACACTGCTTGAGTTCAAAATTTTCTGGACAGAGTATGGATCACCAGTATTTGTGAACAAAGCATTGGAATTGATTGGCAAGTAGCCAGTCCACTTATAATTGGAATACCAGACACCAATAATAGCAAAGAATGCCAAGACCATTCCAATGTACTGATTAACCTGCGAGTAGAACGGAATTGTCAAGGCATAGTTGAAGTTGATGACGTTCCAATCAAAAGAAGCAATTGGGTTCAATCCCAAACCGCTTACCGAGCCAGTAATGGTTGCTAAGTTCAAGTTATTGGGAGAAATCCATGTCATCCAATTGAAAGTGGACAATGCTTGGAAGATGTAGTCAGGGAGCCAGAAATAAATGAACGACGAAGCTGCCATGATGAAAAGAAAAGCTTACTTGGAGATCTTCCAACCGTGGATTATCTCCTTCTTTTCTGGTTGCATCAACGCCTTGTTCAAAGCCAACGTAGGGAGAACACTTGGCCAGATGGCCTCAATTGGGTACACAGCAAATTTTCTCATAATACCAGCCAAACCAAAACCTAAGAAATTGGTAGAGAGAATAAGCAACACTTGGTAGCCAAAATCAGCCCACTGATTATTGTACCATGTCAGCACTTTCTGAGCATGGATGTTATATGACACATAGGGTACTCCGGCAGAAACAGAGTAGAAAAGCGTGGTTAACATCTGTTCCTTGTGAGTCCAAGGTCCCGGGTTCAAGTCAATGGTGTACTTCCACACCTTGAACTTCCAAGAAGGAAAGATCTTAGAAAGCAAGATACCAGAAGGATAGATAAAGAACTGAACAACTGCAGTGTCCAAGGTGATCGAAGGCTGTCTCTGAGAAAAATACTGATTGATGAAAGAACCAATACATGTCCAGATAAAGCCAACAATGTAGACACGAACGGTCTCAGCCGAAATAGTTGGGTCATCGAAAGGATCCGAAACAGATCTGACCTCAGGGTATGGAGACCAGTAGGCAATTAAACCTGCTTCAGTTTTGACCTTCAATCCCCAGTCAGCACCATTAGAATCGTTTCCCTCCAAGCTGCTGTCAACATTTCTAATCATTTCTTTAGCAGAATTCTTCTCAGGTGACATGGAAGACTCCAAACTAGAAGCGCCAGATCCGACCAACTCCTCCACAAATGCGTAATCATCGGTGGGAATATTAACGTCACCTTCGTGCTCCACGAGGTATTGCTTAAGAATACCCACTGCTTCGTTAAGATCCAATTCGCTAATTTTCTCCAACATAAACGAAGCAGTTATCGGCAAGTCATCAAAGCTTGTCAATTGGCCGTAACCGATTCTGGACAAGATGTAATGTTTCTCATCCGATGTCATGGTTTCGGCCACGGCGCCAATGGAAATTGGGTACGAGGTGACTTGTTGCAAATCGACTTCATGATCTTGTGCATCCATCCTGTTTCCAGTGTTGGATATGGAGACAACAGTATGGATACCAGAAGACTTTTCCATTTCGGTGTGGATATCGAAAAGTGAAAGTCTGGGTCCCTTAAATATACTTGACAGTGGATGAGATTACAGTGGAAAGTGAGAGAGATTATGCTGGCCATAGGTTGTACGGCTCCAATGGCTCTCACTAACCCCGGCGAACGCGACCCTTTCCGAGTATCCACACTATTAATAGAATGTGAATAAATCGGTCTTCCGATAGTGCCATGCATCCTTACTGGGAAAGACTCCAGATATGACTTCTTGGCACATTTCTGGAAGGTGCTTGCAAGGTATTGGCATTCTCATACTGTTAAGACAATCAAGACATTGATCGAGCATGTGGAAAGTACCATTCACCAGCAATGGAGAAATTCGCAATGTAAGTAGATTCCACCATGCTATTCATTATCGAACAACACAGAGAGACCCGTTTGTTCAGAAATATGGTGCGGCACCAGCCAAGAATCAGAGTCCAAATCAAAATTGCAAATCAAAGGTGCCTCGGCACCTAACGTTCCGTGGCTCCTGTGCTATCTCTGCAACCTTGACAACTTCTCTGCATGTAAAACCTTATTTTATCAGAAAAAAGAGCCGTTCGTCAAAAGCTGTGGAGAAAAACATGCGAGATACCCGGATGATATTGTTGAAGGACAGCAGCGTGGTATAACGGAGGGAAATTTTGGAGATGCTCTGAGGATTACTACGTTGGTTATAAGTTGTTGCACTAGAGAGGAGCGTGCAGCCGTGCGGTTTTTCCTTTCAACACTACCTCGAATTTTGACCTCAATCACAATCTCGAAGCCGTGGAAGGACATGGTTGCTTGGCGTTCATAGATACGTCATTATGCATTTCTATAATCAGGCGTATATTTGCAATAATTTTGAGTGTTTGAACGATTTATGCTTCCGGCAACTTTGAACGACGAGCCGTGCATATGCGCGGTGGGCCGAATGGAGCCACAAAGTGATAGAGCTGACATTTAATTCAGAGTCTGGATTCTCAGAATATGAATGAAATAGAGAAAGAATATTTCGAGATATCGGAACTCTCACTTTGTAAGCTCTTTTCAAAAGTCCATCGAACGCCTTGAATGCCATTTCGAAATGCCGGAAATAACGGCATCTACTCCGGACAAATTAGCACCTAAGCATCCCTACACGAGAATTGGTTGCTATCTTCATTAGTTTTCTACTCCTGAATCCTTATTCTGTACTCGTTGTTATTGTAAAATATGCGTTCCCTTCAAAATATCGGACAACTCCCTGCTGTATACAGCTGTAATAGTTTCACTCTTCTCTTGGTATTAATCTTCTAGTCATAGATGAATAGAGCACCAGTAGACGGAAGAATACATAAGTAATGTTGAGAACTGCCGACAATTCCGGCTCTGGAATGCCTACTCGGGCCGGCCAGGACAAGCCAACATCCGAAGAAGCAGCTCCTAAGATAAGCAGGCGAAAAGATCATTAAAATCGTAACACTAATTGGTGTACTATCTTTTGCAGTTACTCCGTTGTTGCCGAATACACTTTGTTTCTCAAGCTTCGTTACCCAAAACACTTCGTTACTCCATTCACTTCGATACCCAATCCACTTCTCTATGCACCTGTTGCTTGCATCATAAGTAATAGTTGCTGAAAAGCTGGTCAATCAAATTGGGACGATTGATTTTCTAGCCCACCTCGACTTTCAACCTTCGGTGTCTCCAAGCTTATCCCACTGACAAATTCCATTTAGACAGCTATTCAATGGAAATCAAGTTGTCAGTCTTCCAGCTCGCTTGGTAAAGTTAGGTGTTGATGTGCAAGGAAGTTCGCTCCTATTCCTTGCATTGTACTTGGAAGGTACTTTCTGGTCAGATGGATTGGAGGGATCGGGGAAACAAGCATTTGATATTCGGGCAACTAAGTTCTGGTAAAGAATTGCTTTGGGATTAGAAACTAAGATTGTCTTCAGTACTTCTTGGATTAATCTCCTTTTGATGGCTAGTGGTTATGTCCCAATGGGGTAATTTCCTCTACGAAACTAGGTAACGTGTTTACAATTATGATTACTGCGATAACAGAAGAGGGTTATTACTGTGCTTCTGTTCCATAAAGGTTTCCTGTGTTTCTGATGCAAAGTTTCCACTTTCTGCAGTTGCATATCCCTGGGGTTCTACGCTACTGTGAACAGTGAGGGGCCCAATTGACGACATTTTCGCAGCCAAACTTTGAAGAACAGTAGTTGGAAAATTTGATTCGTACGAAACTTTGGCCAAGAATTTCACTCTTTGATGTGGCTTGCATGACAGTCATTAGCGTTCCGTTGAAGCTGAGTCGGAAATATATACATCGACCAGAATAGTGACAATTCATACACTGAATAATGCTTGCGAAAAAGGAGAGATTGTGTTGGTAGCCTAAATTCAGACTATGACTTAGAAGAAAAACTATTGGTGAGTTCTCGCAATCCATCGGTGAACTAAAACGGGGGAAGAATTTGGAACCACCTTCAGCTCTATATTGCTCCACCTTAACAAGTTTCCTTGTTCTCAAAAAAACGAGAACGTACTGTGAGATAACCAACTTTACCATAAATATTCAATACTATGAGACTAATATTGGATAGAGGTTTCTACTCCTGTAAGTAGATGAAGGTAGCTCATACTAGATTTTATTCAGTAGACCTAGTGGAATAGCTAAGTGGGAACTAACCGGAAAATCAGTTTATCAAGCGTATTTCCACTTCTGAAAGGAACACACGCTCTCGCCTACTTCTTCTTGATAGTTTTCTCGTGCGCAACGACTTGGGTGAATAAACAACTTGAAAGAGATCCACATCTAGCAGGAATTACAGTCGGAGTGTAAGAAGACGGAATCTCTCAAATTATCTTTATAGCCTAGAAACCACTATGTCAAAATAGATCTCTGACAAAAGTAAAGATCGCCCTTTATAGCTTCTGATAACAAACTTCTATAGAAGCATTATGTATCATAACTTGTACGTCCTGGTCTCCAACAAACTTCTTGATGTTGTTCACTGCTATGCAAGTTCATAGACTCTAAACTCCGCACAGCCACTGAACGAAATATTTTCTTCCGGGACATGATTTCATTACCATGATATAAAATAAGATGTGGCCTTTCGATGCTGACATTTTCTTCCCATTGTTTGGTCGGAATTTGCTGCGACTGTAGAGTCAACATCCGTACCTCCCAGGATTCCGTCTACTTAGTCATCTTGAACATTAATTACATTGATTCCATTTACTCCAGTAATGAGTGCCATACTCTCAGCAGACGATCTCAACGACTTCATATCGCCAGGAGTTGCATGTATCAAGCCGGTGGAGACGCTTCCGACTGCCGAAGCTGGCGAGGTAGAGATCCAGATTGACGAAGACGGAAATCCTCTTGAAATTTCAAAGATTGATGGCAAGGTTGCAGCTCTTCTGCCTGCTCAGATATCATTAGCCGACTGTTTGGCCTGTTCAGGCTGTATTACTTCTGCTGAAGAAGTTTTGGTTGCCCAGCATTCACATGATCAGCTTCTAAAAGCGCTAACTGATGGTCGCAAGACATTTGTAGCCAGTATTTCCCATCAATCTCGAGCCTCGTTGGCCCATGCATACGGGATTTCAATTCAAAACATAGATCGTGTGCTTGTGGACTTTTTCTTCCGATTGGGGTTCGAGTACGTGGTGGGAACAGCGTTGGGCCGGAAGCTTTCCCTTCTTGAAGAAGCGCAAACAATGATTGAAAAGAAACAGGCTAAACTAAATGATTCTGGCCCTGTGTTGTCTTCGGTATGTCCAGGCTGGGTTCTCTACGCCGAGAAAACACATCCCTACGTGCTTCCATATATGTCGAAGGTGAAATCATCCCAACAGATCACCGGGTGTATATTGAAGACTTTGGCTGCCAAAGATTTAGGTGTATCTCGGGATCAAATCTATCACCTCTCTATAATGCCGTGTTTCGACAAAAAACTTGAAAGCGCCCGTCCGGAACTGACTACTGCTGGCGGCGATCTTGATGATACTCCTGATGTCGACTGTGTTCTCACTGCCAAAGAACTAATTAATCTAGTTGATCAGCTGGAGTTTCTGCTTTTTCCTGAAAAAGGCGTTGATTCCCTTGGAAACGATCCAATAAATGATATATACCGCGCATGTGCCCCACCGTCTTGGCCCTTCAAGGAGCTCTCGTGGTCTAATGACTCGGGGTCTCTGTCTGGTGGATACGCATATAATTATCTACAGATGACCAGAAACCACTTGGTCAGCGTTAACCCCGAAGTTTCTGCTCAAGAGTATGATATTGTCACAGTGGAGGGTCGTAACTCCGACGTCTACGAGCTACGCCTCATGCATGGTGATTCCAAGGTGGCTAGTGCTGGCGTTGTGAACGGATTCCGCAACATCCAGAACTTGGTGCGGAGGCTCAAGCCGACGCCAGGAAAATCCACTAAGGCAAACCCGTTGGCGGCTAGAAGGCGTGCACGTGGGGCCAAATCGGTGTCTCCAAGCCCAGCTCCGGAAGAGACTGCCGATGCATCCAAATGTGACTATGTGGAGATCATGGCCTGTCCTTCAGGATGCATCAATGGAGGTGGCCAGATCTCTCCAGCCGACCAAGCACAAGAAAAAGAGTGGTTGAGTGAAGTCAGAGACGTTTATGGTGAGATTGGCATGGTGGACTTGACTAGCATTAATAACAGTGAATTAGTGGAGTCGTTGAAGTCATGGGCCAGTGGGTTTTGCGTGGAGACATCGATTCCTGAACCTCGTCTTTTTTCTACTCACTTCAACGAGGTGGAGAAACCCACTGATCCGAACGCCATTCTTGTCGGAGCAAAGTGGTAATTTATAGAGTAATATTTAATGTGTTGGGTCTGGTGTAGACTATCATGATCAGCGGTGAGATAAAGGAAGAAAGATGGTAGTTCTGATGTGCTTGATGGAGTCGATTTTTGACTGATCCACAGGAAACGATAAATAAAAATCCAATTCAATCTGATTCAAAATAACCTAATCTCTTCCAAAATCTATAATACTTCACCGTTTTCGTTCTCCATTCCCGAACCATCTCAAGCATTTTCTGTATGCAGACAATCGATACCAAATCCAAAACTTTCATCAGAACTCATCTGCACCATGATGAGGTCAAATCTACGTTTGGTTGCTCGAGGTTCTCAAATTTGCCATGCTCCACTCTGCTTGTCTAATTTAGGAAAAAATTACGTCCGCTCTTTCCTGTGGAGCTGCACCGCATCTGAACCAAAAAGAAGCGCCAAACCGAACAGATTTGCAAACAAATACGATAAGGCAGAGCACAAAATTGGCCACAACACTAAGCCTGGATCATTTTCTAAGAAACAAGGTGGAGGCAACTTCAAGAGCCACGGTAAAGGTTCAAAAAAGCATGCAAGCCATGTCAGAACCAGAACTGTGAAATTCAATTTCGATACTGGCAGCGAGAAGGCCAAATCTGCCCTCAAGGAGATTATCACGAAGGTGCAGAAGCTTGGAACGTCATACAAGGTTAATTTTGTTAGCCCTGAGTCCAATAGATTAACAGAAATGCACTTGGTGGATATAGTCAACACCACCGACTTGAATAAGCATGGATTGCTCGTTATTGAGCCTAAAATCGAAGGTGAGTTGCCGTTGATCAGACTTATAGACGTCAGGGATATGGTGAAAGAGTATTCGGACCGTTTGGCAGCGCTCAAAGAAAAAGAACTTCTTGATCTGGGTAGTTTTGCTGCTCGACGAGCCCTGAACCAACGGATACAGGCAGAGAAGAAGAAAAATGCCACCAAAATCTTGACCCTTTCGTGGTCGATCAGTGTCAGCGATTTAGTGAACCAAAAGAAGAACGAAATCATGAAGAGAATCAACAAGGGCGACAAGTTCATCATCTTCGTCGGAGAAAAGTCTTCGTTATACAATGCACGAAACAGCTCAGACAAAGAAGACAGCATCTTGAAGCAATTGGATACTTCGCGAACAAAATGGGACCGCATGGATGAAGATGCTCTTACGTTGGAGTTGAAGAAGAGAGAGTTATTGGTGGAGAAGTTAACGGAGCTTTTGGTTGAGTCTGACAGCAAGTATGAGGTGTCGGGCAGTCCCGATGCTCGTATGACGTTTAACGTGAGCCCAAAAGCTAAGGTAGCAGGTGATGCTGAAGAGGTGGATCTTTCACCAAGAGAGTTGAAACGAGCCAAAAAGTTGGGCAGAGAAAAGGAAAAGGAAAAGCCTCAGGCTAGAATCAACGATGACGATCTCGACTCGCTTTATCTGTTCAAAATTGACGACTAAACAGCACACATAGACATTGGTCAACGAGATCGTTAATGTTACTTGTATATAATTATCTGTACTAAGGAAAAAGTCGTTGTCAGTATCTTCTTGAACAATGTATCTAATCATGTCATCCCGTTCTTGTGCATGCGTCTAGCCGCTTCTCTCTCGGCATTGATCTTTTCAAGCTCCTTCTCCGTCACCAAGTGGTGAACGTGGTTCAGGGATTTCACAAAAGAGCCCACGGTGTGAACTGCAACCTCATGTGCTGCTACTCCACCATTCTCGGTGGCATATAGGGAATTGTCTTCTGAGACCATGGTTGAACCGTCTATGCTCACATTTGAGGTCTGAATATTTGGAGCCTGAATAGCGGAATCCTGTGATGCGCTGATATTTGCCACATCGGTTTCAGCAGAGCTATCAGGAATAGAGGCTATCGAATCTTGCTGTGCTGACTCAATTGCTGATGCCGCAGAAATCTCTCCCAACGTCGAGGTATCTACCTGACTTGAGGAGTTTACTTCTTGAGTAGCCATACCATAGGCATCTTCCTCCGAGGCCACGATATAATGGCAAACCTCAATCGACTTGTAAAAGGGATCATGTAACACATCCTCGATATAATAGCGCTTCGAAGGATCGATCTGCAACATTCCCTTGATAAGCGGACGAGATCCTCTTGGCAACAATCGGAGCAAACGTTCAGGACCATACTTAGGTGGTGCATCTTTCGTGTTGAGATCTGCCATGGAACTGGTCACTTTCTCGTGATCGTTTACAGGCTCATCTTGGCTGTTTAAGCCCGCAAATGCACGGTAAGATGCGTCAGAACTGCGGGGAACCTTCCATGGGAATCTCTTGAGAAGCATGCAGCAGAAAATAATGGCGATGGACCACACATCAGCCAATCTGGCATCGTAGCCTGAGATTTGACCACTTTCAAAAACTTCGGGAGATAAGTATGGATCAGAGCCCACAATGCCCTTGGCGAGGACAAGACGGTGTTCGTGGTCAAGAAGAACCTGTTGGATACGTGGCTTGGAGTTATCGATATGTTTCTTGAACTGGAAGGCAGAACCAAAATCAATAATTTTCAACACACCGTTAGCATCCACCACACAGTTATCTAATTTCAAGTCTCTGTGAGCCACTCCGGCCATGTGCAAATGGTGCACACCATTAATGATCTGCTTTGTGTAACAGTAGATTTCTTCATTAGTCATCAATCCAGACATCACCAAGTTGAAGAAGTCGTAGGGACAGTACTCCATAACGATGTAATACTCTACGCCATCTGAGGAAGAAACGAGGTCTCTAATCAACTCGATGGTATGGATCAAGTTCTGGTGCAGCAAGTGGTCACCAATAAGGAACTCGTTTTTCACTTTGGTCATATAGTCGTTATCGCCTTCGCCCCGGAGCTTCGCCCTAAACTTCTTCACCGCGTATATCTTCGTCGGATCGTACTTATCGCTCACCAAATTTACTGATCCGCTCGCACCACTCCCAATGAGGTCTCCCAAATCGTATTTCGATGCCAACGCCGCAGAGCTTGAGAATGGGAGAACCGGAGCAGGCATATTAGGAGTGTTGGTCGCATGGTCGCCCGGATGGAGGATCTTGAAGAATCTCTTCAACAGATGGTGGCTACTACTGCCTCCAAGACCGCGACGTTTCTCCTTCTTTTCCTTCTTCTTCAGTTTCTTTTTGTCCTCATGGTGACTCACCAGATGCAGCAGCTGGGCCGAATCGCTAGATCTAATACGTTCCGAGGGGTGTATCGACAGCGACGCGGTGTCGTTGTTGGAGTTGATTGAGCTTGCGCTCGAGGAAGTTACCGACGACTTGGAATTGCGTTTCCGCAAGAAAAATCGGTGGGAACCGACAGACAGCAGCGACTCCGTGGGGCTCTGGTGCGGATGCAAAAGAGCAGGACTAGCTCCGCCCCGCAAGAGTTCTTTGAAGGAACGATGTTTCTTTTCGCCAGTCATGGTTGCTGACAATTGAGTTTTATGATAAAGAAGAAGTTTGTGAAACTCTTGAACACAAAAGGAATGCTATGAATTCGTTTCGGTCAACTAAAATTTGGCACTATTCTGAATGAAGATGATCTGGTGGAGAGAAGCTCACTAGAAATAATGTCTCGGAAACGCTTGAGCACAAACAGGGCAAAGGGGTTCCAAAACGGGCGAGGTGAGGGGTGATTTGATGTGAATGTGCAGTTTCGTAAATATGGATATAGTGGCGACTTGCACGATACAAGAAGACTGTCAACGATTTTGTAGTAAATGATATCCCCAGTTTTTTTGCTCTGACTCTTTGGTGCGGAAATTCACGGCCCAATTGCGCCTGCATAGGCTACTTACATCCGTCTGCCAGAACAGAGGGAAAAGGGGCGATTGTAGAAAATTGCGATTCTAGAGGAAGAATTTTGTGTCTACGTTGGAAATCAAGTGGAATATTATAGGCATTTATATTGATTGCTTGTGGGCGTAACACGCGTATCCTGCAGGATCAGTACGGGAAAGTGGTCCCTGGCATATTCCGTGGGTTATCTGCAGTACAGATCCGGGGTCGTTTACTTCTCACCGAGAATTATTCGATCGACGGATCCAAACACTACATAGAGACATCCAGACAGTGGAGTTGATTACGGTCTCGCTTGCTGCTCAAAATTATACTTAGTTTCTTAACGCATATAATTCGTGTACTGGTGTCCGATACCTCTCTATATCAAAACCTCTTAATATCAAAACCACTTAACATCAAACCTTTTAATATCAAATTCTATTCAATATCAAAAAATCTTAATATCTCTTCAACTCTTTTATTCTTTTCTCTTGCGTTCAGAAATTGATAAGTCGTTGCGTCTCTTCACTTCCTGTGTTGGCCGGCTTGAATGATCGAGATCCATAGCTGTTGAATTCCACATCGGAGCCTTCGTCCTCGGTAAAATCCTCAATAATAGTCTTGTGAACACCCTGAACGTTCACAACAGACTCCACAATACCTCCGGTCCGGTACGATCTGGATTCCAGAAATTCAGTGATTGGAATTGGGTCGGAGTGTGACGTCAGAGTTTGCCGTCCGGATTTGCCAATAGGATATCCGTTACCATTGCCAGTGCCGTTACCATGAACATCCGATTCATCATCAGCACCATTAATCTCCGTAACATCGGTTTCGATTCCTCTAGCAGAGCTCATCTTGGAGGTCTTACCGTTGCTGTGGCCATTTCCTCCATTCGGATTCTCGTCGGAAAAAATATTTCTCGCCTCCTCTAATGCAGCCTCTTCGGTAGCAAAAACGCCTTCTTCGGTTCCAGCCTGTGGAAGTACATGTCCACGTTCAACGCTGGTAAAAGGATGACCTGCAACTTGTCGAGCAGCAATGTCTGCGGGACTTGGTCTCTTGATAGTAACAAACGACTTGGAAGTCTCCAATGGATTGGCGGCGGGGTTCAAAGGTGCAAGCAAGGGCAGACTGACGTTTCTGACTCTGTTAGGTGACGAGTCCACATTGGGGGGTTTCAAGAACGAACTCTGGCCAATCAACAACGCATTCCCGCTGGGGGCACTCGAAGAGTTGAAAACCTGCCCAGTACTGTCGATGGAATTACGTTTGGAGTTGCTGGCTGACTGCTGGTAGAGGTTATGCAAGTACGCAGTCAAGTTGCGTTTCAGAAGTGGGCCTGGATGTTTCCGCTTGATGTTGTTGTTGATATCAATGTAAACATCAGACTCGTCCACGATCTCCTCACCAATCAACTCTTCGATAACATCTTCCAAAGTAAGGACACCCAACGCACCGGTGGGCTCGCCGGGGGTATCACTTACCACAATCATGTGCGATTTACCCTCTTGGAAATAGTTCAAGATGTTCAAGCATGAGGTGTCGGTGGACGTTTCCGGCAATGTGGCCAATGGGAACAGAGCAACTGGCAACGCATCTTCAGGATCGTAGCTAATCAAAACACGAACAAGAAGCATACCGATAAAATTGAGTGGCTCGTTGGGCAAGTGGATAGGAATACGCGAGAACCCCGCGTTGAAGATTTCTTCCACGGTTTTCTCGTCCAAAATCATATCGGAAGACATGGTGTAGACCCTTTCCATAGGGGTCATAATATGAGAAACAGATTTCTCCTTCAAATCTAAAACAGCAGAAATGATGGTTACCTCGTCTTGGTTCAATCTTTCCACACCCATGGTCTTGTGCAAAGTGACCAAAGTCTTTAATCCAGACTTCTTGTAGACAGTTCCGTGGTCTTCACCTAAAATGTGATCTAAGAGCAAAGCACAAGGATAGGCAACCGGGTACATGATGTACATCAATACCAACACAAATGGAGCAAAAATGGCCCCCACTTGCAAACCGTACCTAACACAGACGGACTGGGGAATGATCTCTCCGAAAATAACAATGGATGCGGTAGATGTCAACACAGCGGGCCATCCACCGCCCAAACACCGGTCAAGAACAATGGGCAAAGTCTCATTTGTGATAACATTTGAGAGCAAAAGTGTGACAAGCACCCAGTGTTTACCACGGCCAATAAGTCTCAAAACTTTGCGAGCATACTTTCTTTCTTGTGGTTCACCTGAATGGGCAATCACCTTTAAATAAACCTCATCTTGGCCCATGAGCCCCAAGGTAAGGCCAGCAAAAACACCACCGGCAAGCACAAGTATCGCCGAGGTGATTAGATTCATGTAGAATTCTTCGGTTGTCATGTCTTCAGGTTTCTCGGAATAATGGACAGAACCCACCGGCATGGCGTGCACCAAGCGGGTAATTTGGGAAAACACAAACACAAGTTTAGTGGCTGCGGTACCTCCGGTTAAAGATAGGGCATGGTGACTTCGGGAAGGTTTTTTGGACATAAGCAGACTGGCTAAATGTGAAAACTTGAAAGGAGTCAAAGATTGGGGGAATTGGCCAGTGACTAGGGCACGATATGGGTGCAATGAAACTAGAGTGCTCTTGGGTGGTTTTTGTAGATTTCTTAGCAAGAATAAAAACTCTTAGTAAGTAATAGTAGTAGTGATTGGCACCATTGTATTAAGCCTCATGTCGGTCATCATGACACCCGTACACCATAGCATCGACAACCATCCAGAGATTGCGGTCGTGCGTAGATCAAATGACGGTGGAAGACGACAGAAAAACGGGAAAACTTAAGGAAGAGTGATGATTTTTGGTTGCTTACTAAATAATTTACGCTAATGTGACTACATTGGGATTTTGGAGAACCTTCGACTTGTTTCTTATTGGGAGAATACCTCGTTAATTGTGTTGGTCATGAGCGAAGCGAATGTGAAACGAATGTGCGAAAACGTGTGGCTTATTGTGTTGAATGTTGAACTGCGCTATGGTAGTATGCAGTACTCGACATTATGGTTTCATATTTGGTGATCCCTCTAAGGGAATAACAAGGAATGAACCCTGATCCTTTAAGCGAATAATTGATCAGGTTAACCCGGAAATATGATGTGAGTTTGTCAGGTAAGGATAAAGGTGGTACCATATCCTACATAGGAGACATCACTGACTCATCTGGAATACTATTTAAGAGGATAGTATTCCCACATCCATAAGAGCAGAGAGAGTGAAATAGCGAATTAGGAATCACTAGTACTAACGAGTATAATTAGAATAAGATGTATAAGTTCAATACGTATGTGGATACTTTACATCACGTGATGTCCGTTAAAATTCCACATATTGATTGATATTTCTTGCATACACTCTCTCTCTCGATTCGAGTTCAATATCTGATTCCATCAGCAGAAGGCATGATAAGGAGGAACCAGATCGGAGCATCTATTCAAAGGGAACAATTCGTCGATAGAGTACTATCTATTCGCGTTCATCTGGTGAAGTAATGGAATAATTCCGACTGTCAATTCCTTGCCAAGATTTGTATGAATAGGGAGTACACTGTAGAATACTGAGCCTTTTCTAAAGATAGAGTTGTTCTAGCTTTCCTCCTGAAGGCCTCAGATTCAGAAAGAGCATGCAATAAAAAATGATTCTCTCTGAACTTAATAGGATAATTCTTTCCACTCATCGTGGCTCGGACCCAAGATCTACCACGGATAATAAATAGATACTAAAGAGGAAGGTGCGGCCGTATCTGGGTATGGTGATATTAGTACTTGCGCTCGAAACTGGAGAGTTGAACTGGGCTAGGAAGTTAATGCCAGCTATGAAGGTTAACAACTCAGTCACTGTGATTCTACTCAGTTGCCCTTTCTGTTGAATTTACTGGGTTCTGAGGTTCCCAGATGTCCCCGAAGTTCTTCTGTTATGATGTAGGATCTCAAAGAGAACGGTAGATATCCTTTTCTTCGTGTTCTTTACCTTGCAACCGTAAGGTCGCATGAGCCTGAGCTGATCATTAAGGATGGATGGAGAAGGCAAATGATAAAACGCTCGTTTCATTCAAATGCATACCCTGAATGTCAGTAGATGGTTAAAGAGATGTTTGCTTTATGAAAGTCTATGGATTGCATGCCAATCAGAGTTAAGGCAATGGCACTGATAGCTTTGAACGTCCCTTTCAATTTCCCTTTGCACTTCTGCCAATTTTACTCTAACTCATACGTTGTCTGTATGGCCCCCATCTCAAATACTTGGTTGATGTCTGCACCTTAGCGAAGCAATTTTTCATTCCAATTTGGCCAAACCATTCCTTTCATAATTTGGCATCAAACCTATAGCTTGCAAATATATCTACCTTCTAGAGCGAGTGGAATCTTTGAGATAGAAGCAAGACAACTTGTCACCATGGGTTGCTTCTCACATTCCAGCTAAAATAGACCCTTGCTGATATATTCTTAGATCAAAGAGAGACTAATTGATGGCACAGATAATCAATGAAATTGTCAAGAAGTACGAAGGTGCATTTTAAGCCAATTAGAAATGGTTCAATTCAAGCTATTGAATGATCAAAGGAAGGACTTTGGTCTATAGTAGATTGGACCCGAATACAGCTGCTAGAAGCGCTGAAATTCCTATCATGAATCCCAGATGAGAATTCACGCTCATTGTCACTCCACATTCGGTGGAATTGATCAGTAATAGAGGTAACAATGAGGAGGTACAAGAAAAGTAAAAACCAAAATGTGGCGCAAGCGACTTGCTGTAGTGTTCAGTACCATACCGAACCAGCCGGCTGAGAAATATATTCCATTGAGTGGACTAGGATCACTAAGGTATGTTTTGAGCAATAAGATGGATAGACATGGTGTAAGAAACTACCAAGTTTTGACTTGGCCCCAATAATTGATTGAACCAATAAATGATTTCAAGAAATTGAAACTGATGGTCATGATATATGATGCAGCGATGAACGGGCCATCATATCAACGTCACTCATACTGCAATAAACAAGTCGTTCTATGTCGTGTTTATGAGGGAAGTGCACCGTGACTTAGCTTATCAAACATCAATACTACCTGGCTTCGTCACTTTACTCCGTGGCTTGTAATTATCTCAATCATTCAAGTAAGTATTTTCTGTATCCTGTCCACGCTTCGTTATTCAAATCTCAAAAGAAACTTCTTTGACTCAGTATCTTTCTCGGGAATGGCTACCTCTTCTCCATGTCCAGGGCTTCGATCCTCGCGATTTCTCTTTTCCGCACTAAGACGATTCTCCGAAGCGTAACTTGCATGTCGAAATCTTCAACTCCAAGATGATTCGTCCTGTTGTTCTTCACACTGACCCTATTCGGTTCGCGGCCAAGGACTGGGAATCGTTCGAAAATGAAGTCGATGTCGAGGTGGTCCACATCGACGAATCCTACACCCGAGAACAATTCATAGAAGATCTCCACGGCAAATACTCCAATTGTATTGCCATCGCAAGAGGTTACTTGACCATCAGACGGGTAGGACGTTTTGATGAGGAGTTGGTGCTGCATTTCCCACCATCGCTAAAGTATATTGCCCACCAAGGCGCCGGATATGATCAGAACGATGTTGAACCAATGACTGCTAAGGGCATTCAGTTGGCCCATTGTCCTGGAGTTGTGAATTTCTCTACCGCAGACACAAACATTTTTCTTATGTTGCTGGCCATGAGAAACTTCGGTGCTGGTGCTGATGCGTTGAAAAGAGGAGACTGGCCAACTAAAGGAAATAGTGCAGGTGTCAAGGCAGGAATCAACCCAGCAAATAAAGTGTTGGGAATAGTTGGCATGGGAGGAATTGGCTTAGCTGTGAGAGACAGAGCCAGAGCGTTCGGATTCGAGAAAATCGTCTACTACAATCGCTCGAGAGTTATTCCCGAAATGGAGCTTGACTGTGAATATTGCGATTCGTTGGAGAAGTTGGTGGATGTCGCCGACATTATTTCGCTCAATGTCCCGTTGAACGAGTCCACCCGCCACATGATCAGCGATGAACTTCTTGGGAAAATGAAAGATGGAGTAATTATCGTCAATACTGCCAGAGGGGAGGTGATCGACGAAAAGGCGTTAATCAAACACTTGAGATCGGGTAAGATTGGTGCGGCAGGCCTTGATGTTTTCGAGAACGAGCCGAATATCAACATGGAGTTGCTTGAGTTTGACAATGTCACTGCTACTCCTCATATGGGTACCAACGCAGAACAGACGGTGCACGAGATGGAAGCTCAGGTTATCCGGAACATTAGAGCTGGTATCGAAAAGAATAGAGTGGAGAACTTGGTTCCTGAGCAGAAAGGTAAGTTCTAGAGAGATAGACAAGTATACAGAATCGAGATTAGCATTCAGCGAATAGCTCATGGAACTGCAACATCGGCTACATAGGTCAAAGAAACTATATCAGGGAATATTTCTTCATCTAAATACCACAATAGAGGAACACTTGCTGGAGAGTTCATGGGTCTTTTGTGGAGTCTTTCATTGTCACATCAGAAGAGGATAGTCCAGACATTGCCAGGGTTGAATTGTGCTTTCCAGAAGATCTCACTTAAACATTGTCTTTGTTTGAGCCGTTAATGGACTTCATTTATTATTTTGAACGGTGGGCAAGTTTTGTACGTTAGTAGTGGAATTAGCAGCCACAAAGTCCTCGTGTAAACACCCGTACATCCAATGAGCAACACATCCATACACCAGCCTTAAACACCCGTACACCAAAGATTCAAAAACCCATACACCAAGTTTTAAAGATCTGTACCCCCTCATAGTTAACGATAGTCCACCAATAGGGGCCCCAACTTTACAAGGTTAATTCAAAAAATGGTTACCACTGTTGTTCTTAAACATCATAATTTGTAATTCATATAGCATATTTCATAGTCTAGGTGTTCTTCGTCATTTGAAAAGTTCAACCTGGAAGCAGATTTCTGTACTAGTTGCAAACGGGTCCAAGAGATGGTTTCTCTGCTCAACTATCATATTCAAAATTCTATCCACGAAGACTCCCCACTTCTTAAGCTGCCAATGTATCAGAAAATTTACACATCCCGCCACAATCAAGTTTAACGTTCATTTCATATTAATCCAACGTCATTGGATTATCCCAGGTTCCATCACCCTGGCTCATCTTAATAAGCACATCGTCTAGTCCGTCGTTGAAATCCTCGCTGAAAGACTTACTTCCGTTGTCGATTTCCTGCTTAGGAAAAACTGCCTCTTCCTTTTTCTCTACATCTTCCTCTTCCTCTTCCTCGGACAATTCCACTGTCTCGGCAGTTTCCTCTCTCTGGTCTGTAAATTCCGCCTCCAAGATCTTGTACCGATCGGCCTCCACGAGCTCGATTCGTGTTGTTTGTAGAGGCGTCGTTTTGACAAAGAAATTGAAAATGTCGCTAATATAAAGCTGTTTCAATGCAAACTTCTCGTCGCACAACGGGCACTTGTAGAGGGGAGGCGTTCGGCTGAATATCTCGGAGAAAAACATCTGGCCGTGTTCTGAAAACAGCGGATATATTATTCCTGGCGACTTGAACAGTAGCGACCCATTTGCGATCTGCTGCTGCTGCTTCAAGAAGAGCTGCTCCAACTTGCGTGATTCGTGGCTCTTCATGATGAGACTCTTCTTCAAGCTGTGACGCACACCGGTTGGTAATTTGTGGAAAAGACAAAAATTGGCCAAATCGAAGCACTCAAAATGGCGGCATGTAGTTGCCTTGACTGGCAACTTAATCTTGGTTGCCGAATAAGGATCTTTGAGTGAAAAAACGAGCTTCCCCACGACTTCCAACTCGTCGTCGCCTCCAGTGTCGAAAAATAAATTAAGCTCTCGTTGAATCGTATTCACAAGGTTAGGAGGAATGTTTCTATATCCAGGGGGAGGTGGTGATGTGCGTGCCTGAGTTCGCTTGTAGATATTAGGGAGCATTTTCTCCCATGAAATATTTCTGGCCACAGGCGAAGTCTGAGGGGCATCTGCCTGGGTAGGATTAGTTGATGTAGACGCTAGAACGTTGTTTAGTTCGTCATCTAGCGACGAAAGTTCACTGTCGTCGGAATCGGAGTCTGAATCGACTTCCTTTGTGATGTGACGGACCTCAAGGATTTCAAGCTCGCTCTCTGTGTCGGAGCCTTGGATATCAGATTGAGGCGGAAGTTCTGAGGCTGTAAATGGTGGTTTCTCGCTGTCCACGGGCCAAAGGGCTAGTAGTGGGCCCAGTTGTCGTAGAGTGCTATAGGTAGAAAGCGGAATGTTCTCAGCAGTACCTATGGTGGTGGAGTTTTTGGCCGAGAATATGTTGTTTGAATCGCTTCCTTCTGATTCTGGCTTCTCTTCATCCAGTTTCGTTTGAATTTCCTCGCCGTTCTCGGTAATTTTTTGTCTTTCTCGTTCTTGCATTCTATCTGCATGGATTCTAACGATGGGAAGCGATTTTCCCAAAAAATTCCCTTGAACATGTCTAAGCCGGGGACCTAGTCGAATGGTGACCCAAAACTCCGTCAGGCTGTTACCCTGGGACCTCAGATATGTAGTGTGGTAAGAAACTATCTCTGCATTGCCATTTCGTGGACCTTTCACCTGTATGGTAGCCATGGTAGCATTATGAGGCGGGAGGGTGAATAGGAGGAATTAGGTGGCTAATATGTGGATTAGTTATTGCAGCTTGCTATACAAAGACGGGCAAAATTGCAGTTCGTGGAAGACGATAAAGTCGGCTTTTGACCTTCTGCACTAAGTAGTGAGTATCTGCACCCAAGTAATGTGTAGTCTCTCACTAAGATAGGAAGAGAATCATGATAAAGAGAAATGTTCTGGTTTCGTACTTTCGGAGAGAAATCTGCATAATTTGTTATTTCGAGTTCTTCTATCTGTTGATATAAAGTTATACATTAGGTTATTATTTTCTGCACTGACTCAATCTCTTCCTCTCCATCAGCTAAGGAATACTCGCAACTATAGTCAGTATCAAGTATCCGTACATAATCCAATGCCATCACAATGTTCAACACCATTGTCTTTGATCCTCCGTTAACAATCTCTTCCACATTCTCTCAATTTCATCTTGTTTCTCATCTCATCCCATCTTCTCCATCTCAACCGCATACTTATCTCCTTCTCCTCCGTCTACTTCCAAGCATCGATCCGACAATTAATCCCGTAGCCAATCCAGGTCCTGATCCTCGGCTTGATCTCGTCAGAGCGACTGGAACTTGTTGAACTGGAACTTGTTGAACTGGAACCTGTTGAACTGGAACTTGTTGAACTGGAACCTGTTGAACTGGAACTTGTTGAACTGGAATTTGTTGAACTGGAACCTGTTGAACGGGAACCTGTTGCACGGGAGCTACTTGTGGCTGTGGACGTTGTGCTGCGACCACTGTAGGAATTTCCCATTGGGTTGCTTGAGTAACTCGATTAGCAAAGTAATATCTCTGATAATGCTCGTCCCAGATAGCAACCCACCCTTCGGGCAAGGCAGGTGGAGGTGGCCGGGAAGGTGGGGGAGCGGACATGACGGGTGGGGGAGCGGACATGACGGCTTAACTTCAATTGTGGCCTACAATGTTTGATTTACTTTAGATTCTCCGTCGGGTTCGGGCTTCTTATATAAGAACGCCACTGCATGTAGAAGTGGCCCCATAACGGAAACGGAAAGATCGACGGGGAAATATTCCTATCCACAGATCACCAACTTCTTCGGCTGTGGCTGCCGTCCTTGTGAGTATGATCACAGGTGATTCGGAAGAGCGGCCGACGCTAGAAGAAACTTTCGCATTCGTACATTCTCATTTCAGTTGCTCTTCACCTTGTATGATCCCTCCGTGCACGATCCCCGCATATCTCCATTGAAAATCTCCGCCGAAATAGGCCCTAAGATTTCCGTTTTCTCGGAACCGAAACCAACGTTTCGAAAATCCACAACACCACCAAAATAAGCGCCACGAGCCCAAACAAAAGCGTAAGATCTAACTTGAACGCAGAAAGACTTAAAATAAGCCCTCCCGCAGGTACTCGCCAAATGACTCGCCAGAACTTGGGAAGCAAGTATTTGTTCGACTCGTCCTCGCATTCGTCCAAGAGTCCAACCACTGCAATACACACTAATGCCGAACAAATGCCACCCGTAAAGAAATACAGCAACGCACTCAAGCTTGGTTCTTCCAAGGCTCCAGCAACAGCCTCCATTGCTGCACCAACTTCATGATGGGCATAAATCAGTTCTCGGTTCAATAGCTCGCCGCTGGCGTCGGCCGCCAACACAATTCCTCCGATAATCGGAATATGCATGTAGATCCATAAAATGGCCCGGAGTGCACTGTGACGCAACGGGTGCACGGCCTTCTCGCTGGTTCCGCCGTTGAAGTAGAGCCAGAAAATCGTATAGGCAATGATCAACATAAAGCACGCTCTTCCAAACGCAGTGGTGAACCCCACACCGAGAGTCAGCGATGAAGTCACCTTGTACAAGAATTCGCCGAGGGCAATGGTGACAAAAGTTCCGAGACGCTCGACTTCATGCTCGATATTCAAAGCGGTGGACATGGACAACTTCATGAGCTTCTTGGTGCGAGGGTGAAACACAATGCAGAAGCAGATTTGCTCCAAGGCGATAGCTACGACGGCGATGGCGATCTTGGTGTGGGTGGACACAAAAATCACAGGAATCCACAAGCAGCATGTCACCAACAACGTGCTGAAATAGAGTCTTTGCTGGGCCCTGTGCTCAGGAATGTAGAATGAATAAACCAAGAGCGAAACGGCCAACGACAACCGACACAAAATATATGGCACAATTGTGAATGCAGCACCGCTGTGAGACTCCAAGAGGCCCGACTGGCTGTTCACAGACAATGTGAGAAGACACAAGATCCACAAAATGTAGGTTCTCTGTGACAAATCCTCGTTGTAGTAATAGTTGGTGAAGTCCTTGATATCTGCCCACACGGTCCAGTATGGGATAAAGATCAAAATGTACTTCAAAAGGGCACTCCATGAGGCATGTTCCGACGCCTCGCCAGCGATGTTGGCAATAATACCAACGTAGATCAAATCGAGAAACAACTCGGTCTTTCCGGACGTTCTCTCGCCTTTGGTCCGGTACAACACCCCATCTTTAAAGTAGTTGAGCGCATGGGGCCGGATAAACCACACGGCGTTCCTGGGCCTCTTAATATACTGAAACTCAATAGCTCCATACTTTCTTACGAATTCGTCTTCATCGGACGACTCTGCCAATTCTTCCTCGGTCTCAGCGATTATCTCCTCCTGCAAGGGGTCACGCGATGTACGTTCTATGGAACTTTCACCGTCAAGTGACATATTGTTTAGTTTACTCATTGACAAAATATTGTGACTGGGAGTAATTTAAGTGGTTGTGTCTAATCGGGCGGGATGCGGTCATTTTGCAGGATCATGATAACCTTCGGTGATTTAATGCAGAACAAAGTGAGAGCGTTGGAGTTATCTACCGGTTGATCTAGACTCTAATGACTACCAAGCTGGGGGAATTCCAGAAAGGGGTAGTTTGCTAGAATATGTGATCGCTGGAAGCTATTCTCATTGCATATAAAAATTAATTCTCCATGGAAAACATGGAAATAAGAAGTGTACCGTCATAGTTGGGGAACAGAGGGGTAACGTGAATAGAAGAAAAAATGCGGCTACACGCGGCGATTGCCACAACGGATTCGTTCGATGGTCATTTGCTCACGTGGTATGTATCATGTGACTTAAGAAACGGATATCCAATGTGCATTGAAACTTCAAGGAAATTGAAAAAATGACATTCAAAAACTGATACCAATTGATCTCTTCCCCATTTGTCCCCCATCCCTCCATTTCCCCTCTGAAACGCTATCCAAGTTTATGTGTCCTGCACGACCTCCCCGCCAATGAGCGCTCATGAGAAAACATAATTCGACCTACAACTACCCAGACCAAAATGAGCAGCAACCCCTGGGCAAAGAGAGACGCCTGGAGATATGAGGGCCAGTTCTCGCGCTTGAACAGATTCAAGTCGGCTTTCCCCGGTTTCGGAATCGCCGTTGGTGCATTCACCGTCTATCTCGCCTATGAGAAGTTGGTGTTGAAGAAGGGCCATGACAACCATCACTAGTGTATAAATAGAGGCTTTGCATATACGATTTTTGGAAACGGTGTAGAGGAGAGAGGATATGAGATGGAAGAGGATATGAAGGAGGAGGTAGAAAAGAAATGGAGGATACTAGAGAGAAACGACAAATAGGAAACCAAAGACGGATGAGGGAAAGGAGAGTTGGAGAATTCTATTGATGAGCCAAGAAGGGGATCACTACTATGACTGAGCGAATGATTCTGTGTCCGAATCTTGTGACTCAAGTCTGCGCTTTCCAATTCTTGAAATATGCTCAATTGTGAGGTACCGTAAGGTTAGGGCATGGAACACCTCCAGAGATCACGGCTACTTCTATTGAGAACTTCCACAAACGATCTCTAGCATGTAATCTCCACTATTCCCATTCAGAACGATGGAGCAAGCGGTTTGTTTTTTGTTCTGATATAGGAAGCGTCAAGAAATGTTGAAAGAGACAATGGTCAAGAAACATTGGACACTTTTCTAGACAACCTGTTAGTACATAAGATACAAATCTAACTCTATAGTAAGTTCTGGAGTTGTATAATAACTCCCGTAAGCAAGTCCTTGTAAACTCTACGGAAGGCTCCAAGTATTATAGTTAGTCAACATGATGCGCTACTAAACTCCGATGAAGAGAAGGTTATTCGCCTGCCTTGGTATATCAACAAAACATAGTTCAGTGGAACCTTTAAATTTGACCTTAAAACGGAAGCCTTAGCTCTTTTTTGATGGTCTAAGATGTTTTCGAGTTCGACTTCTGTGGATCCATCAGCATACTTCTTGTAGACGGTTTGAGAATCCGACGTTGGCGTGAAGTAATTTGAAGGTAACGAAGCCTTCTTCCGAGTCTTGGATACGTGAACTACTTTCAGTGAAGGAGGCAATTCTATTCGAAAGTTGACTGGAGACTTCAGATCGAACGTGCGTTTGAGTTATCACGGAAATTTGGTCTGGCTGCTAAGTTAATGAAAACTTCGTCTCCGAATTTGACGTCAGCGGCACGATGCTTAGGGTAATTTGCCGTTTTGTGTTTCTCGTGATGGCTCGGATTTCTTCTGTGGCTGCGAAAGAAAGTCTTTCGATAATAAGCGATATCTTCGGCTGCTCTCTCCTCTCCCTCTGCTGGAAAATCGAAGGAAGAAGAAAACGAGGTCGTGCAACCGAGATCAATCTTGAAGGGAGTGCAGCCATCTCTAGCAGGTGTAAGAGACGGGTTACTGAGTTCCGCGATCGGAAAAGCTTGAGCCAGTCCGAGTTGTCGTGCACATAGTGATGTGGATGTGCGAATGGTGCGTTCGACCTTACCTGTTGCGCACGTCATGATGGATAGCCAAAAGTAACGGGAGACCCTTAAGAATGTTGAGGAGCGATGCGATGAGCGGATCAAAATCCGACTCAAATGCCTCCACCCTATTCTGGGCCCAACTTGTATTATTTGAGGCGCCGTTGGGCCCCATTTCTTCTCTTGCTTTTACTCTCGTGGAGAGTAATTGTGCCTTACTAGGATCTTGACATCAAACTGGAAACTGAAAGCGAGGCAATGCTGCTTATCTTTGATTTGTAATATTACGCAAGTGCAACAGAATAGGGGGAGACATTTATATGCCGTGCAAAGGTATATATTTGCATTAGATCGTTCCTTCACTTGTTCACAGCGTTTTTCCCTTTACCCATCTTTTCATTTGTGTTCAGATATTGGTACGAAAATGTCGAACTTTCACCATAAATTAGGCGACTCGGGCCTCTCAATTAATAAAGTGATCTTGGGATGAATGTCGTTTGGATCAAAGGAGTGGCAAAGTTGGATTATTGAGGACGAAGAAAAAGTTTTTGAAATATTGAAGAGAGCTTACGATCTGGGCTTGAGAACGTATGACACAGCTGATGTGTACTCGTTCGGTATGTCGGAAGTGCTTCTCGGAAAGTTTCTTAAAAAGTTTAATATTCCTCGTGATAAAGTGGTTATCTTGTCGAAGATATTTTTCCCTGTTGGAAGAGTCGACTTCAAGTCTAGTGAAGCTGATTCGTACGAATTTATGAACAGCAAAGGTTTATCCCGTAAGCATATCTTTGATGCTGTCAAGGCCTCTCACGAGAGATTGGGGACTTACGTTGACGTTTTGCAGATTCATCGTTTGGATCCTGAAACTCCTAAGGAGGAGATCATGCGAGCTTTGAATGATGTCGTTTTGGATGGCTACGCTAGATACATTGGTGCGTCTTCAATGAGGGCTACGGAGTTCGCAGAGTTACAGTTCATTGCTGCTAAGAACGGATGGTTCAAATTTGTATCGATGCAGAATTGGTACAACCTTCTTTACAGAGAAGAGGAAAGAGAAATGATTCCCTTTTGTCAAAACTCAATTTTCGGAAAGGTTGGATGCATTCCGTATTCGCCACTTGCTAGAGGTGTTTTAACAAGACCTGTCGAAGTAGAATCAAAATCTGGTCGTACATTGGATAAGGATTTGTGGAGGAGGGTTCAGGCACAATCTGAATCTGAGGCTGACAGGGAAATTGTGAGAAGAGTGGAATTGGTCGCTAAAAAGGTCGGTGCTTCGATGGCTAATGTTGCTACCGCCTGGGTTATTAGCAAGGGCTTCTCTCCAATTATTGGAATCAACAGCGTGGAACGTGTAGATGATGCTTTAAAGGGGATTGAGCTTTCGTTAAGTCGCGAAGATATTGAATTTTTGGAGGCTCCATATCAACCCAAGGAGGTAGTTGGCATTACATACAAAGTGAAGGCTTGATAAAGATATATCTATTAGGTACTCTACTAAACCTCATCTAAGTATAATAGTTATCTACAGTTAAGTGAGCTGAAAGCATACAGTACCTTCTCCTCTAAGAAAGCTAATGCAATACTTCCTCCTTGCTTTCATTGCAGACTCCGCTGCTCTATGTACATGGCCTACTTCGTCTCCTCCTCCACCTCAGCAGTGAAACTCGTCTCCCAAATCGAGCTTCCACTCTCCACACTCTCGTCTCCCACACTGGCAGATGTCTTGCTTCTCGAAGCCTCGCGCACCTTCGTTCTCTCTTCACCAACCTTCACCCACACATCAATAAACTCTTGCTCCTTCTTCAATCCCCAATCCATATTGGTAGATGAGTAAATGGCACCAAACATGGTCAGTTCCTCACGGGCAACGGCAGACTCCATCTCCTGCGCCATGCGCAACTGATAGAACTCAAATCGTGCTTGGTCGTACGCCTCGAAAAGCGTCTTTTCCATTCCCGAGCTCTTGGATTCTTGTAAAAGATACATTGTTCTTTGCACAACAGATTCTCCGTCCAACGGCTTAGAAAGCTGGAGCATGTGTGACCAGTCACACTTCGACATGTCGTCTCCGCTATTTTCCACCAACACTTTTGGTCTAGCCAATTCCCACGGATGCTGGTGGTAAAAAACGTCTCTTAACTGATCTTCCAAAAAGTCGAGCTTGGGGATCCGCGACACGGAATTGTTTTTTTGCTTTCTCTCGAGATTGTTCATGCGGGTCTTGAAGACGCCGTTTTGGCTGCTGTAGAGCTGGCTGGCTGGGTCTGCAGCTTGACGTTGTTGGAGGTTTATAGGTTTTTTCGTCAAATCCACCGATGGAGGAACCGCCGCAACGGCATTATACCAGGATGGCTTGTTCTTTATGACGCCTGCCTTGAGGTAGTGCGAGGTACGCTCAAGAACGCCGGCTGCCTTGGTCTGGATCTTCATGGTGGGGGGTCGATATTATGTGTGGATTTTTTTTCATCGCTTGGTGGGAGAGTTTTCACGTGATGATGCACGTGATTACGGCCCCAATCATCAACTAAGGTTAACGACAGCCGCTTGCAAACAAAATAATAACTAGAACTAGAAAATATTTAATAGGGCTCCCTAATTTCTGGCTATCTCCCTGTTCTTTGTCACCTTTGTTGCTTCCCATTTCTTGTATATCCCATCTCTGCCAATAGACAGGAACAAGATATACTACTTCAAATCCATCTTAGAAGAAATTCGTTCAAACGTCAGTAATGGTCCAAAGAGCCTTCAAGGCGCTAGCAAAATCGCTTAAATGTATACGTGACCGTATTTCTGGATCTTCCTCACCCTATCTTTCCAATCTACCTCCACCAAAAGCCTCGTCATCATCTACACCAAAAGAGTGCAGAGACAGAAGGCTACGACTCGACCAATTCCGAGAAAAGCACCCCCAGGATGTCGACCCAATCATATATGCTCAGTTTGTTAACTGTCTATATCCTGTGGAAAACTCCATGGGCCAATTCAGAAAGCTGGGACCAAGAACTGCTCTTGTGAATCATTCTGAGCTTTTGGATGCCTATAATCATCTTCCGAGACCCGGAGTGGCGTATATCCAAGGGCATGACTTTGAACAATTTATGGCTGTGATTCTTAATCGGCGAGATTTTGTTCGGCCCAACGGGTTGTCGCCTACTTCCAAGTACTACTATCTGGGTGAACAGATGATTCAAGCATATTCCTCTGCTCAGCGGTCCAGAAAGGCCCATTTGGCCAACTTTTGGAAGGTTGCTCGTGACATGAATGATGCAAATGTTCCGGTCACAAGACATGAACAACGGCAGTTGTTGTACATGACGTTGTACAAAGAAAGACCCGATATTCTTGAGATGGTGACTGATGCATATGAGAAGTTGAACAAAGCGCTGGATAACTATCAGAAATATGCGGATATGTTTACGTCGGCGAATTCCAGTGAATATTCACCATCGACAATGAACCTGTTTAAGGAGCTATTCAAAGAGGAATGGGATATCGACACTTTGAACATGTTCTTGTTTACGGCGTTCAGACATGGAGATGATATGACCTTTACCAATCTATTGCAAGAGCTCAAGAAGTTACAGCCAAATAGGAAGACATTCCTGATTGTTCTAGAGAAGTATGCTACTGCAAGAGATATTGCGCTGTTTTCTATGTGGTTGCAGGTGTTATCAACTGAATACTCGCATTTGGTGGATATCAACCTCTTCAACACGATTGTAAATTCGTTGGTTCGAATGGACTTGGTCGAGGACGCCCAAAACTTGGTGTCTGTATTTTCCTCAAATGGACATCCACTACAACCTCCTGAACTATTTCTCAAGCAGTTGACCATAGATGACAAAGAAACCTACAACAATTATTGGAAAGAATACGAAGAATCGGGGTCAACAGATAACCTTTCGCTTTACCCTGTTGAAGAGACCTTTTTGCCCTTGATATCTGCTTACTGCAACGACGTGAGGGTAGATTTCGATACAATTCTCGGTGTCTTGTACCAAGCGGAGCAAATCTGGAGCATTCCCATCACCACCAGAATGTACAAGCTCCTATTCCACTCATTTAAGGGTGCCAGGAATTCCGTGGACAACCTCAAGTTTATCACTGGCAAATTAGTTGCTAGCCATGACCTTTCGTATGGCCAGAATGAGGCATGGATTAAATCGCAGCTTCTGACTATCGAATTGCCATCTAATATCTTGGGGGTGTTGAATCTGTTCATTGATGAGGACTATCCCGCAATCACGCCTTCGCAGGGCTGTTTTATCAAACTCTCTGACGAATTAGTCGATGCTGTCTATAGGGCATTCGACTATTGTCTCCAGAACAGCCCAGCCCAGCAAACGATGGCTTCCAAGGCATACAAAGAATACCAGAAACGGCTAACTGAAGCCAGAGATGAGTACAGGCGCAGCATGGAGCCGGGCCCGACACTTCTGGACTTGAATGCCCGAAACGAGTTCGTGTACATAAAAAAGGGCTTCATCATAGATTTATTGGAGATACTTACATAATGCAAAAGGAAGCTGAAAACTCTGACGAGTAGATGAGTTGGTGAACGGCCGAAAATACTGGCATATCCTCAAAGTCCTAGACCATGGCTTCCTTGTCTCCGCCAATCTTCTCGTTGGAGTAAAACTCCTTGGCCAGTCTATCTGCTGCTCCACGGGTCTCCTCCTGGATCAATTCATCCAAATCGTAATCGTAATTGTTTGGGTCTCCGTCACCGACCACCTTCTCGTGACGTCTTTTCAACACAGTATCCTGATTCAACTTGATCTTGAACGGAACATCGTCGCTGGTGATATTTATGCTCTCCTTCAAGGCCGAGGCACGTGCCTTAAGTCCCTTTCTCTCGTTCTCCTCTTCCTCTTGCCTCAACAATTCGTCAGGAGGAAGGTAGCCGTCATAATCCACTTTTTTCTGTTTGGCTTGGGTTTTCTGTTTCTTGGCTTCTTTTTCCACGTGGGTCAACCCGGCCGAATATGGAAGAAACACTACGAGCACGCAGAGCAAAACTGCCACTATAAGGATCAAAAAGATCATTGGAGGGAGATTAGAGGTAGTTGGTATTGATGAGTTTAGTATGAGATTCTTTATGTGAAGGTTTGTACAAACCTTGGAAATGGTGGACTCTGGTTTTCAATAGATTTGCTAGGTTAATAAGACTTTTGGGATATCGAGGAGAAGGGAGTTGATGATTTTTTACTCTTATTTTCCATCTTTATTTCTTTGCATCTTCTTTTTTTGCTGAATCATCTGAGTTTCGTGTGTGGGTTCATCCACAGTTTTCGCAGCCAACTAGGAGAATCAGATGGCCGAGAAAACCCCCAAATAATCAGAATTAGCTATCTACAGACATTAATCTAATAAGTACACTTGGGAAATAATTTTTCGTAAATGAATTTTCTCGGTCCTTGGGTAGCTTCTACTTCTTACAGCTTTTCCTGCTCCTTGAATATTTGTTCATAAATCTTATACGCAAATCATTTACTCTTTTTCAATCTT
The DNA here is from genome assembly GCA_030569115.1 of Sungouiella ezoensis. Classification (NCBI taxonomy): domain Eukaryota; kingdom Fungi; phylum Ascomycota; class Pichiomycetes; order Serinales; family Metschnikowiaceae; genus Sungouiella; species Sungouiella ezoensis. Next base: position 47,316 of record JAJMJY010000031.1, read on the forward strand.
CTACCTTACAACAATCGACTCATTCCCAGACTTCACAGGGCTCATTTTCTCCTCCTCCGCAACATAGTCCAATTGGTTCCACTCATCCTCCTTGGCATTGTAGTGTCTAAAGCAGATGTAAAACAAACACCCAGCAAGGAAGCAGGCACACGCCAATCCAGTATACGTCCACACCAACTTGGGGTCCTCTGACGTAGGAGAAAGAGCAATTCCAATAGCAGAACTAAACGCCGTCACAAGCAAAAACAACGACATAATGAACGACTTCATCGACACTGGTGCCTTGGTGTAGGCATATTCCAAGCCCGTGATAGGGGCCAAAATCTCAGACAACCCAATCAACACATATGCTGGAGTCTGGATAGCAATATGGATTCTGTTAGGCACTGCTCTGGACTCGGGAGCACATGCCTTGGGCTGATCGTAACACGGACCAGCTTGGTAAATGAAGTGTTGAAGAACTGCGGCATAGACCATTGCCGAAGCCCCGAACGTAAAACCCCAGAAAATCTTGGTGATGGCTCTGAATGGTGTAAACTTCCGGATGAAATGGTACACGAAGCGTTCACAAATTGGAATAAAGATGATGATGGTCAACGAATTGATGGCCTGCAAAATATCGTTGGGTGAGCCGTGCAACTCCATTTGGCCTGCCTGAGACACAAAGTTGTTGATCATTTGGCCATACACGAGCCAGTAAATGGGGTAGAACACGAAAACCTTACACGCGTGAACAGCACGGTTGACTTCATCCACAGACTGGTCGGTTCATGGGTAGTTGGCATCTGGGTTCAACAGGGGCTTGGCAGCATTGAAGTTGAACCTGTTCTTGATCGCAATATAGGTTACTCGGAAAGATTTGGCAATCACCCGGTCAGATACGGGCACCTTGACGTATTTCTCTTTTCCAACAAAGAGAACAATTGGTACAATAAGGAAAAAGCACAATGGCAACAAGTAGGCAGCCCAGAATCCGACATTGTGTTCCAACGAAGTGGTTGCAAGCACCGATAACGAACCAATATTGATCATGAGGTAGAAAAACATGAAAACGTTCTGGATGGTGATGTTGGGATCCTGGATGACCTTCTCGCCGTTTTTCAAGATTTTGATTACTGGCTTAGTTTTTGGAACTTGGTCAGCGATCAATGGAGACACATTGGACTTCACACCTCCGTTCCCGATCCAATAACAATAAGAGCAACAATAAAACCGCCCAAGGAAGCATTGTGTGAGGCCACTGATGGCAACGATGTGATAAACAAAATGAGAATTCCAACAATGTAGACACCGCAAAACAAGCAGATGGCCTTGTACTTTCCCAAGTAGGTATCAGCCAACCACGCACCAAACACCGGGGTGACGTAGCACCAAAACTGCCAGAAATACGACAACGCAGTAGCTCCACTATTCTTCAAATTCAACACTCCCGCTGGCTTGTCGTCGGGAGCATTTTGCATGTGATTCTGAAATGGAGTAGACAATCCATAGTAAGAGAATCTCTCAGCCAATTCGACAATAGCCACGAGCGAGCAGCTCAAGGGAATTCTCTCCGAGACATGACCCAACGTCTTCATCTCGAGCTTGGTGGGTTCTCTTCCATCTTCATCAGCGAACTCCAAGTCCAGAGCCAAATCGACATTTTTCTCAACGGTATACCGACTACGGACTTCGCGATTTCGGAGTCTGATGTATTGACTTTCTCTGCCATTGCGAATTACAAAAAGTTTAGAATTATGGATGATTCGAACTCATAGTAGTCCATCCGGGTCATTTTAAATGACCAATTCCGGTTTTCTGGCGAGTGGAGCTAACAATGCTAGTGCAACATGATAAGACCAAGAATGCAACGGCATATCAAAAAACTGTAAGAATTCCTACACTTCACAATGTCAATCCACCCACAACCTCTTGGCATTATTTCTTGGGGTGAGGGTATATAAATAGTGCAGTTTCCGCCCAGAGCCGTTCACTCAAGGGCACCAATAGGTGTCTTGGCGCGAGTGTAAGATGAGCTGAGAGGTGAAAATGAGAAGGTGTGAAAATGGAAGGTGTGAAGATGAGAAAATGTGAATTGGAAGGTTTGGTAATGAGTAGAGGTGAAAATGAGAAGGCATGAGTGACAATTAGTGAAGTGAAATGAAATGCATAGTAAAAATATAAGTAGAAATTAAGGTATTGACACCGATGTATGTTCAATTTCCTACATTCCTTCTATCATTATTTGTGCCGTCATCTGGCGATTTCCGCGTTTGCTATCTCCAAAGATTATGGATTTTTCTTAGCCTCCAGTGCCGTATGTTGCAACTGCCGGGCGAGAAATTGCGCATTCACAACTTGTTCGCTGGGCACTTTTGCACAATTCCGAGAGCGGGATATGAGCCCCTCTCCGTAGGTTCCAGCTTGCAATCCCGAGGAGCCAAATGCCATGATGGAAACTATGCGTAGTTTGCGATTCTCTGGTTTCCTCTTCAGGAATTGATCATATGGTACAAGAAACCGGAATACATACTCTTTCCTCAATCTATTTGCTTGAAGCTTTTGAAGGAAGTAGTAGATTTATAGTATGTCTTCATACTGCTGATTTTTATTGTCAACGCCAAAGTATATTCACAGAGGAAGCTGAGAGTTGGTGACAAGATCGATTTACTGGAGAAGTGAGTCCTGTGAGAATGTATTTGATGAGAGGGCTCTGAATTACTAAAATTCACTCTGGAGACAATATGTCAGGGTGTCCTTACAACACTTCAACACTCTCCATTAATATCTCCACAATTTATTCCAATCCCACCATAATTTCCAATCTCCACAATTAATCTCCACAATTTATTCCAGTCCCACCATTAATTCCAGTCCCACCTTCAATTCCAGTTCCACCATTATTGCCTTCACTACTTGCATTCTCCACTAAATTTCTTCCTACTGCCTATTCTTTCTGCTGGTCATTTCTGGTTTTTCTAATTTCCACTCCTGCTCTCGCTGCCCATTTTTCGCAGCTACGGCCAATCACCCCACTTCAATTGCTAACCACATCCACTACTTTCAATACTCCATAACCTCCATAGTCGCGATTTTCTTGGCCGACCATATCTTCTTCCCAACTCGATTTCACCTCTTCATATTCTAATTTACATCCTCTTCCCCGTCCCCCTTCCCTCTATTTCCTCAATCTTCGTTCTTGTTCACTTCCTGTCTGGATCGCGAATTACTCTCATTATAACCACCAATGTTCAGACAATATTGTCGTTTCCGCCCGCTTGCCGCTCCCACACGGGCTCTTTCGGCCTCCCTCGCCGCCTTAACTGTCCGCCGTGTACCCATACTCCGCACCATGTGCCTCCCGACCTATTCTCTAAGAAATTATGCCATCTCCACATCTGGTGAACATGTCGAACAGCTCATCGACCAATTGTCGGATAGTGAATACGCCACGATTGCGAACGAGTACTTGGAAACGTTGAGTGACGAGCTTGAGATGCTCTCAGAGGATTTTCCCCAGTTGGACGCAGAGCTCTCGCTGGGAGTGATGACTCTCACCGTGAGCGAAGGTAAAACCTATGTGATCAACAAACAGCCACCAAACAAGCAGATTTGGCTTAGCAGTCCTGTGAGCGGGCCCAAGCGCTACGATTTAATTGGAGGAAAGTGGATTACGTTACGTGATCACACGGGTTTGACGGCTTTGCTCCAGGAGGAGTTGCTGGAAGAACTCGGTACGGAAGTGGTGTTGGAACTCGAGAACTGAGAGTTGAATAATTTACAAGAATCGAGATGGAGTGGATGTGATCTTAGTCGTTAGGTCCGCCTGTGCATTCGAGAAACAGTGAAAATGTTTTGTTTTCGAGTGATGCAGCTGCTGTATAGTCACCGGTTTTGTTGGAGTCACCAGTTTTCGTGGAGTCACACGTTACTTTGAAATCATAAAGGGAACATCCATTTATTTGGACTACTTGTGTATTGTGGTGGTGAGAGTTGATAGTGAGAGTTGATGGATATTGAAGAAGTGCTGTTAAAGATAAGATGATCAAACTGAGCTGTTAAAATACGATGATAAGCATAAGCTGTCGGATACTATATGCGGCATACACTTGAAGATTGAATCATTTGAGTGAGTCGGATTTCACGAACATCTATAGGCTATCTGGTTGGAATGAGTGCCTCGAATTTATACTGAAGTTCTAGTATTTACAGCTTTCAGTGATTTATTTCACGAATAGCTGTACTTTTCTTTGAAGAATAAAAAATAATCAATGTCATTCCCTATGGTCCTAATTGGATCTTCCTATTCTCAATATGCGCACTAATCTCACTGTAATCGGAGGAATCTATAAAACACACCAAAAGACACACATCCAAATAAAAAACACCAAGAAACCAAAATCCCAAATATCTCACCACCCACTGTCAATCCCTTTCCCTCCTCCATCCATCCTCCCCTATACTTGCCCTTCCAACTCCACAGCCTCCATAATTCGCTGGTTGGTGCACGACCAGCCTCAATCCATAACCCCACGAATCTTCCATAATCAACCCACATCTTTCTTCCTCCCTAAAATAAAAATGGCTGGTCCTCCGCCTCCTCCACCTCCACCTCCTCCGGGTCTAGATCTCCCACCTCCGCCTCCATCATCAATGCCTGCGGGAAGAGACGCATTGCTTGGAGATATTCGTAAAGGTATGAATCTCAAGAAGGCGGTTACAGTGGACAAATCTAAGCCCCAGATCGATTCAAAAGTTTCAGTACTGGCAACACCTCTGGCGTCTATGGGCCACAATTCTGCACCCATCAGCTCCTCTTTGCCTTCCAGCGGCCCGCCACAATTGGGCGATATCTTTGCTGGAGGAATGCCCAAGCTCAAGAGCGTCAAGGATAACCGAAGCGGCATCGTGCCGGCTTCGGCACCTAAGATCCCGATGCCTCCGTCGCATATCGCCCCTGCTCCACAAAACTCCGCCCCCGTGGCTCCTCGGGCGCCGCTGTCGAGACCTCAAAAGAGAAATCTGATCTCGGCAGCACCAACGCCGCTGACTCCTTCCGTCTCCTCGGGGCCGCCACCGCTACCATCTGGTGCGCCACCATTGCCTTCTGTAGCGCCACCATTGCCTTCTGTAGCGCCACCATTGCCTTCCGGGGCACCGCCTGTCCCGTCTGCACCATCGGTTCCAACGACAAGACCTTCTGCATCGCTCAAGGTTCCCAAAGTTCCTCCTTCGAGACCCAAGAAGCTGGGCCACTTGAAGTCGAGCTCTGTTAGCTCCGTCGGCTCTTTTGAGAGTGCCAGTTCTTCGAATTCTGCTTTTCAACCACTGGTCCCTACGGCTCCTTCGGTGGCTCCTCCGCTTCCCTCGGCTCCACCTCCACTCCCCAACGCGGGACCCCCTCCTCCTCCTCCTCCGCCAACAGTATCTGTCTCTGGTCCTGGAAAAACGGCCCCTTCTGCACAACTGCTCCCGCTGGGCGGACTACCTTTCTTGGCTGAAATCAATGCCAAACGTGACGAGGCACATGTAGTAGACAAGGTGAGTTCGTCTGGCGGACTGAAACCAGCACCAACAGGTCGAGTTCCGTCAATTCCTCCTTCAATTCCTCCGTCGGTGCCTTCATTTCCTACAAGTGCGCCCCCACTTCCTCCCAGTGCTCCTCCTCCTCCACTGAGTTCTGCTAGAGTTCCGCCACTACCCGTAAACTCTACTGTGCTGTCTGGGGCACCACCTCCTCCGCCGCCTCCACCTCTGGGCCTTGGAACCATTGCCTCTAAATCCTCGGTAGGTCCACCTGCTCCACCTCCACCTCCACTGGGCGGACTTGGAGTACCATCTCTGACCAAACCAGGACCTAAGCCTGCCTTGGCCCCTGGAGGCGCTTTACCGTTTATTGACCAGATCAATGCCAAACGAAATGAATCATTCGTGGTCGATGGAACTTCCTCAGGCTACTCCTCCAACCTGGAAGCCACTTCTGTTCCACCTTCCTCCTCTGGCCCACGGACTGCTCCGCTGGTCCCTTCTGCAATTCCACGTTCTGCACCGGCAGCACTTCCGGGGCGGCCTCAACAGTCTTCACAACCTCTGGCAGGTTTGCCTTTCTTGAATCAGATTAATGCAAGAAGACTGGACTCGGGATCCACTTCGCATACTGCTGCAACTCCGCCATCCGCACCTTCAATGCCTACGGGTGCACCACCAACGAGAACCCTGGCTCCTCCACCGGCCCCACCAGCCCCAGCCCCACATGTCCCACCAAGTGCGTCTGTCCTTGCGGTGCCACCAGCTCCACCGGCTGGTTTACCGTTTTTGGATCAGATCATCTCCCAGAGATCCGATGACCCAGGTAGTGACATTGAATCATCTGTACCTTACCCGTCGTACTCTACTCCACAGTCCACGCCTATCCCTCCAACAGCACCTCCTCCACCGTCGTCATCATTGATGACTCCACTGGTACCTCCACCACCTCCACTGTTACCCAATGCTCCCCCTCCTCCAACTGCTCCGCCGGCTCAAAGCTCGAGGAGCAAGAGAGCTGCTCCTCCACCCCCTCCCTCTACCATGAATCAACAACAATCTGCCGGGCTGTCTCTTCGGAAGATTTCTGCCCTGGCATATACGATCAATACTCATCAAAAGAATGGAGCAGACAGCAAGCCGCAGAGGGTTGTAATTGATGACTCGCGGTATAAGTTTGTCAATGCTGATTCGCTCCCGCATCCTAGAAGGTTTGAAGGAACGCAAAAGCTTTATCCTAGTGGCCGAGGCTCATCAGTTCCGTTGGACCTTTCTATTTTCTAGTCATTACATCTTTCGGACTATGTATGGTCATCTCAAAGAACGGATCAAATGTCTACTTTAAAGTTGTTCAACCTACTCTCAAGCCCCTTATTCGAGCTGTCTATTTATTGCTTCTCAACCTCCGTTGGCAGCCACAGTTGCACGACGTTGTCATAGAAAGAACATGTGACAACAAAGTCTCCCTGCCAGTCACCACCGTAACACATACTCTCGTGGTTTCCCTTGAAGTATCTGATTATTTCAGGACTTTCAGGATTCTCGGTAGGATCAATGATCCTGGCTCCATCGTACATGCAACAGGCCAATACCTTGTCCGAGTCTGGCGCAGGTATCAATCTCCACACACCCCCATTGAGATTCTCGGAGTACTGTTGCTGTGGAAGCATCCCCTGAAAAAGAATAGGTCCATCTTCTCCATCGAGCTTCCTCAAGTCAAACACTCGAAGATTATCATCATATGAGCCTGTCCAGAGAGAATTTGGACGTCTTGAGAGCCATTTAGGACCAGGGCAGAGAATCAGTACTACACCCGCATCATGGTGTCGATGTGACGTTTCCCAGATTTTCTCATTTGTTCTCAAGTCGTGGGCTATGAGTTTCGCATCGTCTCCACCTGTGAATACGACATTCTGCGCCGGCCCAGCCTCTCCAAAGGCGCCAATCCAACATTCTAGCGAATGAGAAGTAGAAAGTTCCTCGCAATTGCCTGTTTCAAGGTCTACAATGGCTGAGGCACCCGAAGTCAACGTTAAAAGCACCAGAGAGTCCATATGAGGAGAGAAAAACGCCGACGTGATGAGGTCCAGCTCATCAAAGAGCTTCATGTCTTTCTCCAAGTACATCTTATCTCCGTCAAACTTCCAAACCATTATGTTCCCAGTCGAATGCGCCAGAATCAACATTCTTGAATCGTGTGGATTTATCTTGAGATCTAATACTGCCAGTTTAGTGGGTGTGGAGTCTCTTTTGGAGAATCTACCTTGCTGGATATCGTAAATGTCAATTGATCCATGGCGGAATCCTGATTCCTTTTCTAACTTGTAAGTCCCTAGGAAGATAACATCTTTGTTTTCAGGATGTACACGAAGGCAACAGGGAGGAAGTTCCGTGTGTGTGATATCTAGTCTGGCAGCGGTGGACATGGTCGATTATGGATGAGGAAAATCTGGAGTAGTGTCTTGTATGGAGATGAGCATCGCGACTTGGGTGCAAAATTCGGAACGATAGTCGGGGAAAGGACAGCAGGGTACGGTATTCGGGAAATATTCTCAGAAAACTGACGGAATGATTGTTGAAAGCGGAGAAAAGAAATAGCGATGTCTTTACAGGCTATTATAGGCAAATGGCCAAAAGTGTATCGGTGGAAGCGCGTGCAGAGTGTCGGTATCAGCATCTCCTAGAGTATAAATATTCCAATCTTTGTGAGAAGTAAATAAAAGATTATTGCCAAGAAGAATTCTTCTGAATCGTGAAGAATTCCCGTTCCATATAATCCAAACCACCTGAGATCATCAATCGTCTCAGAAACGTGTGTCACGCACGACCTCTATTCTATATATACGCTTGATTCCCCAATATCCTTCACCATCATGAATTTGTGGCAGAAGTGGAATAGTCTTCCGGTCAAGGCCCGCTACTATATTGGTGGGTCCACATTCGTGTTTGCACTCATAGGTGACTATGTAACATCAAGAATCAATGAGGAAGTAGTGACCAGAAAGGAGATTTTGCAAGACTTGGAGAAAAAATAGTACATAACCATCTGGGGCTCAACATGGAAATAAACGATTACATCTTATTATTAGGCATCTGTATAAAACTTATTATAAAAATCACAAGAGCTTGTCAGCGACAAACTCCTTTCTAATCAGAGAAATAAACTCCAAGAACTTGGCTGGGTTAGAGTCCACTCCGCGAGAGTAGACAAATCTCGAGGCCAATCTGGTTGCAAATAATGCTCTCAAGTACGTTTCGGGTACTCTCAGCAAGATATTATCGATGCCAATGGCCTTCAACAACAATGGTGGAAGCGAGTCGATCAAGACCGCATTTCTAAATGAGTGATCATCGTTCCACAATTCCTTAGAGTTGGCCAACTCGTCTGCCAACTTGTTGATAGCCTTCGAAAGCTGATCAGATAACTCAGTGATTGGTTGACCGGTGGACTTCTTCAATTCCCAGAGAGCCTCGAACTCGTTCTCGGCATTTGTCACAATCCTTTTCTGGACTGCCTTGACGTACTCCTCGTAGAATGGTGGCTTGACACCATCTGCGCCAACACACATGTTCTCCAAGTATCCCTTATCGTCGAAGCAAAGAGCAGCAAGAACCTCCAAAGAAGAAGAAGTGACACCTCCCTTGTTAGTGGAGGCATCCTTGAAGATGATACAGCCAGCATTCTCCAAGATGAGTTTGGCAGATTGGGTGATGAAAAGGTTGGCACCCTCCACGAAGTATGGGATGATGGATTTTCCAGTCTTCTCATCAATCAATTCCATGACATTGTTGGTGTCAATCGCAGCTGGACGGCCACCACATGGAACAAACAATTCCACGCCGCCGAGACCGTAGACTTCCTTCAACTTGACGTGGAACAAGTTCCGGAAAGCAACACCAGAAGTAACGACAGTACCGTTTGGCAATTTGACGTCTTGGTCATCAACTAAAACGACAAATCCATCCTTGGAAAGTTTGGTACTGTCGTAGTGGTCGATCATCTTTCTCTCGTGAGCAAGACGCAAGAGCTCCTGCTTGTCCAAACCATTAGGGTCGGCAATGACTCCAGATCCGTCAACGATACCAACGTACTTTTCATCTCTGGAAAGTTTGATCTCGTTGGATCCCAAATCACCGTCTGGACCACCAGTCTGAACTTTTCTAATGGTAGCGTTGTCAATGTTGAGCTTCTCGTAAATCTTGTTGATGTATGCTCTAACAGATAAGGTGGTCATACCATACTCGTCATGAGGAATACCTCCAATCTGCTGAGATTTACCGGTGAAGAACGACTTCCACCATGGAGCGCCTCTAGCACGGGCGTGGAGAGCAGCCCAGTCAACGTATCCGGCAGTACCTTCATCTGGACCCAAGAAGAGAATTTCAGGCTGCTTGTAGAGGTCAACATATGACTCTTTGGCACCTGGAACGTGTTGTTTAAGCAACAAGTCGATCAAGGCGTCAATATACTTCTCGAAAGAAGCCTTTGGAGTTTCTTGTGCAGCGCCATGATCAAGCAAAATCACTCCCTTGGATCCACCCTCAGGAATATCCTTGTTCTTTTTCTGTTGGGTGGCGGCCAAGTTGTAGTTCTCATCAAACAAGTTTCTGGCGTTCACGTTGTATGCATCAACAGATCTGGAGCGGACAATACGGATACCACCTCTGGCAATATCTCTGAAACGAATGTGGAAACCTCTGAAGTCGGATCCTACAATGAAGAACATGCCGAAAGGAGTTTCTGGGTACTCGGAGGTTGGCAAGAAGGATGGATCCAATCTGAATGAGATAGCCACCTTCGTCAGCAAGTAGAAGTTTGTCTTGAGCACGGCCTTATTGAACATGTAAAGTGCTCTCAACACAATGGCGTGGTGCTCATTCTGAGAACATTCCTTAGAAAGCAACTGGTTGAATTCCTCCTCAGATCCAACGGGAGTAATTTGTGAAAGTCTCTGGTAAGACAACGTCTTCTCCATAGACAGTTTGATGTAGTGGACGTCGGCAAACAGACGGTACATTTTTCTAATGATATCCTTTCTGACAGCAAACACCTCCTTGATGTAGTCCTGGGTGTACGTCTCGGCACGCAATCTCTTCTTCAAAGAGTTCAACACCTCGGCGTGCTGGATCAGCTTGGAAGGATCAAGCAATTGCGACAACTTGGTATACTCCGGGCCCAATCTATTCAAGAAGTGAGTGACGAAAATCACACCACACTGGGCGTAGATGGCCTCCTGCAAGGACAAGTCGTTCAGCACGAACAAGTTGTGGAAGAAGTTGTGGGGGATACAGTACAACAATGAAGCTTCCTTGATCACCTGGTAAATCAGCAAATCGATTGGGGTCTTCTTCCCACTCAAGTTGGTGGCCTTGATGTACATGGAGATAACGGTGACACCATTGCTGAACTGCTCCACGTACTTTCTGGTGGTGGCCAACTTGTAGTAGTCGGCCAAATCACTCAACGCAGAGTTGTAGTGTGGAGAGGTCTTCTGGCGGTATCCAATGACCACTCTGTATTCCTCGGACTCTTCAATGGCAAAGTGTTGGATCACGGGGCCAGTGGTGGACACCACACGCTTGATGATGTCGGAATAGAGCGACTTGGTGTTTGCAGAGGCAATACTCAAGAAAGTTTCGTCACCGATCTTGTTGATATCAGTCTCGTTAACACCAACCTCAGGCCCGAACTTGGTCTTGTAGATAAAGTGACATTTGACCTGCTGTTTGCTGAAAACATCACCGGACTTTGTCAGAGCGTACTTCTGGGCAACTCCCGACAAGATAGGGTCAGTCGAGTAGTTGAGAGGAGCACTGAAATATTCAAGCCTATAAGAGTTTGCTCCGAAGGACGGATCGATATACTTGTCGTCGATGGATTCGTCGAAACGGCGATTGGCAAACTGCTCTCCTGGCAATTGTGTGTCGAAGAAAACGGCATGGTCCTCGGCCTCTCTCCTGTAGCGAATCAAAGGTTGTTCCGCAACATCGATAGTGGAAGCAAACGCTTGCACTTTACACGAGTACAACGAGTGGATGTGGGAGGCGATCCCCTCGGGAGACTCTCTGGCAAAAAACACATCGTCGATTCCCAACGAGTTGTAGAACCACTTTGCTTCCAGCTCAATGAGGTTTTCGGGAATGAATCCAGTCAGATCCAAAATGTCGAGCACATGGTCGAATTGGTCCTGTTTTCCTGAAAAGGCCTTGTCGATGTAATCATTGCGGAGCAGTTTGATTGACGAAGCCTCTGAAGCGGCGTCGTTGTTGATGGTCAACTTTGATAAATCCAAGCTCATTGCGAAACGTGGGGAAGTGGAATCCACGCGGGGCACTCAATGAGAAATTTGGGTGGTTTGGTGGGGGCGGTGGGCAAACACGTGGCAGACACGGAATTTGCTTGGGCGTTGTTGGAGAACTCCAAATGTGGTGGGTGGGAACCTTGGTGGGCTGCGGGCTATATATATAGCTGATTGAGTCCTGGTAAGAGGGGCGGGTGATCAGGCTGGCACAAGGGTTTAGAAGACACCTGTGACAACCGGATGGAGTAAGCTACGGCGAGAAAAAAAAAGGTGGGGTAGGGTGCGACTTCTTATAGCTGGATGAGGCTCACATTTTCCATTCCGAGTTGCCATTTCTCCATTTTCGTCTTACCCTGCTGGGCCAGCATGGCACTAATGACTGATGTAGGGCATGGAGGAGGGGCATTGTGTCGTGCGACATTTGCTAACTGTGCACCCCGATAAATGTCGCACCTGCCTTCCCTGTTGTATCCGGATCGATGGTGTCGGTGATATAGTTCCACAAACATTGTTCCGGGCAAAACCCGGACTTGGTCTCAAGAGGCTGGACTAAAGATGGAAAGGAGGAATGGGGTATTACGCTGTTACTGGGTTTTGGCATTTTTTTTATCCGTGTCTCTCCGTTTTGTGTGGCTTTCATGTCATTTTTTCTTCTCTCAAAGGTAAACACTGTGTCCCACATTTCGCCAAATATGGCATTAAGTGACCTAGTCCAGGAGGTACGGGTGTCTACTGGGAGACAGTGTAGGAGTAAATCGGCGGTGGTTACGAAAATTCGAGAAATGAAATGTGGCATTGAATTATGGCATTTCGTGACTATGGGCGGTGATCAGCACATAATGAGGAGTCTTTGGGATGCCGTAGATAATGTGATGTCCGGATAGAAGAGGTGCGATTGCAGCGAACTTGGGCACAAAAAAGCGAAAAAAAAAAAAAAAAAAAAAAATAAAAAAAAATCCCCCTTCTACCATGGCCTATCGTGAAGTTCTTCATATCGGTCAGATCTACACCTCTCCTTTCCGGATCGGCCCCTCATCGCCATATCATATTTCTTTCCGATTCCCGTTCTCCGCCCCAGACAGCTTCCGCCCATAACTCTGTCGCTTCTGAAGCCACTCACTGGTTAGTAACTGCTATTTTTGGAGAACTGATGTTTTGCCACTAGTGTCTGCGGCATTTTGTCCTATTCTGGGGTAACATTCACTGTGCGCAGGTGTTGAAATATGCCGAAAACAAAAATGGGAGGAGCAAGACAATCTCGTGTTGAGCATAGTTATTGTAACTATTGAAGTTATTGTAGCTGTTGTAATTATTGCAGCTGTTGTAATTATTGTAGTTGCTCTCTGGATAGTTGTTCTAGGTCAGTTACACTATTTCGTTTATTACTGGTTCTAGATTTCAGCCAGGTGCCACTTTCAAACCCCAATTATCTAGTGCTCGTGAATCTTCTCCATGTGGCGCGCGAACGTTGAAAGTGGGGCCGAGTTTCATTTGCCAGATTCCATGGTTTCATTTTCTTGTTTGTTGTGGGTTTTGCGGTTGTTTTCCCCTTCGGGCTTTTCATTACTTTGTTTTCGCTACTGTTTCGGCTCCTTTCTGCTTGTCTGTTTCTTTTTCTATGTATCTCAATCCATGTCTTCACAGGTCTCAGGTCGGCTGCGAATATTGTCCGGAGAGTGCGAACTAAACCTAATTGTATTATGTTTGCTCCAATTCTCCAGATCGTCCCATCAGATCGATTACTGCTTGCCCGGCTTCTTCTCTTCTCTTCTGTCTATTGTAGTTCCCATAGAATCGTCCTTAGAATTGTTCTTACCATTCCCAGTATCTTTCTTACCATTCCCAGATATTCGCTCTCAGCTCTTATGTCATTCTCTCAACCTCACAAAAGGTAACTGGCATGTTCTGCGAAACCCAATTCGAATCTCTCAACAACTTCTTCGGATCTGAACTGCGGCCGCTGACCTTCGTCAAAAGCTCCTCATACTGCGCCTCTTGAGTCTTGTATTCTCGTAGAACCTCATTGGTCTCAAAGTCAACATACACCCTAATGTCACGAATTCTGAATGCAACGTCATCCACCCGTAAATAGAACCGACACAAAAGTAGAAGACACGAGTGCATGACTCTGACCTTGGTGGAGAGCATGGCAATGCCGTTATCGCCGAGCTCGTCCTCAAAGAGAATCGACTCGTCGAAAAAAAGAATCGGGTCTGGGCGGAGAAGCTTCTCCAACGGAATCTTGTCGAGAGTCTTCTCAAATGTCCCGTCGGTCACTGTTCCCATGTAATTGATGGAATACGTCCAATCATACGGTTTCACAGACTCCAAATCAGAGTTGGATCCGGTTTCTTCTGCCTGCGATGCACTTGCCTTGGGCCGCGTGCTGAGCCATTCCTTGTGGTAACTGACCTTGAAATCCGAGGTATCGTTTAAGGAATCTAAGGCGTCCAATGTGTTGAACTCTATGACCACATGTGTCTTGTCGTTGACAATGCGGACGTGGTTGTTGCCAAAAATCATCTCGGGCAAAGGGAAGTCAAATCGGTGGCTGTTCAAGTAGTCCAACTCGCTGGACAGAAGGATTGGGCCCTTCATGGTGTATATGCTCCAGTCATTGACGGTAATGGACGGTTTTTCCCGAAATGGGAAAGTGGCCCTTGGCAGTGGGATGATCACTTGCCCGCAGTGGGCACATTGGGGATTGGTGCACTCTCCTTCGTGGTCTTTGGCTGGTACCAGAACATTTGGAAGAGTTGTCTGGTATTGAGAACTGGACAGGTCCAGTGTGGGTTCCTGATTCGATTTCAGCTCGCTTGGAGGGCTTTTATGGGCGCTCTGTTCGCTTTCATCATCGTTTCCACCTTTTTTTGCCGCGTCTGGTCCGTTTCCAGGACCTTGGGCCCTTAATTGCGCCGCCACTCGTCCATGAAGCTGGCTACTGTTTGTCTGGTGGGGATTTCTTCCTTGCACATGCAAGCCAACCATTTCTCTGGCGGCCGTTACATGTACCGCATTGATACCGGGTCTGGAGGTGGGTTTCGGGAAGTTTTCTGGCATGGTTGTAGAAGTCCGATCGGATTCTGAAGAATTGGAATATGTGGGGGTGGATATGCAGGGGAGGGTGGTTAAAAAATATAAATGGGAGATGTAAATGGGAAATAGAAATGAAAAGTAATAAGAATTAGCAAATGAATATTGTGGAGGTGTACTTGGGGTTCTTCTGATTCTTGTTTGAGTTTTAGCGGTACATTGTAGGTGGAGTTTATGTGGTCAGTACCGTCGCCCACATGGATGCCAATAGAGGATACGCTACTTTCGAATTAACTCGTTGTATTCAATAAGCCCCTTAGATAATAAATTTGATTCGATCTTTTTGGGCATGTTGTAACTTGTCAGCTGTTTCTCTTCCCACTTGTTCTATGTGGTAATCTTCACCAACATGGAAAAGTGACAGTGCCTTGAGCATTCACTTGAAATCTTTGCTCTCTCACTAGCTTACTTCTACGATTCTTCTACTCTATCAAACTGATCTAATATCCATTCTAAACAACAATTTCCTCCTTCCCCTCCTCCTTTCTCATTCCCTCACGCACCGCCAACACCGAATCAGCAATAACTGCATCCACTCCGGCTTTCATTTGAATCTTACACAAATCTGGCGAATTGTTCTCCACTCCGTAAGTCACGCAAACCAATCCAGAACTCTTGACAACCTGCGCCAATCTCGGAGTCTTGACCAATGTCTTGGCTGCACTCACTATACCCAAAAGGTTCCATTTCTTTGCAAAGCGGATGGCGTTCTGCAATGAAGAGGCACGGATATCAGCCATATACTCAGTTCCAGCCTCGGTCAAAAACAAGATCGGCATCGTGGGCTGCTTCAATGACAACAACAAGCAGATATCTGGGTGAAATGACGAAAACAAGATATCTCTTCCGGTAGTGTTCTCGTCATAAACTGTCTTCAATACAGTATCCACGTAAAAGTTCATATCGAATGCAACCTCACCCATGCCTTCATGTTCTGCTTCATCTAACATCGGATACTTGAGCTCCATGTTAAATCCAACATTCTTGGGCAATCTCTTGAAAAGCTCCTTCAAAGTAACAAAGTTGGATGCAACAGACAACCCTCTTGCATTCCCCTTGAATCCCTTTTCTTTCCAGGTCTTGGTTAGCTTCATTCGTCTGGATATTTGGTCCTGGAACTCTCTGTCCAACTCGTCATCCTCGATATGTGAAGAAAAGTTGGGGGCCGACGGGTACGAAGACATCAGCCGAGGACGGTTGTATTTGCCCAAAAGCTCGTCGTCCAAGGCAAAGTTTTTGGTCACATTACCGTTTCCATTCAACTTGTCGTACTTGAAAAGCGACTTGTGCTTCTGCGAAGCGACGTGTTCGCTTAGCCCCAAGAACTGCTCGGCAGTCAATGAATGCATTGGGATATCCACACCCGACTCAGCAACCAAGAAGTCGTGGTAGATCACGGGGACAAAATCCTTAGTGAGCTGCACATCAAATTCAACGTATGAAGCACCCAAGGAAGCTGCCGCAATGAACGATTCCACCGTGTTCTCTCCCAATTGTAAAGATTTCCTGTCATTCATGTTTTTGCCCAATCCTCTATGCCCAATGACCCTGGTGGACACCAATTGCTTCCAGTAAGTATCGGATCTGGTAATGGACATTTGAGAATGAATAAAGGGTATCACACACAAGTACTCGAAGTTCAACGTTCCCAAGACATCGAGCGAACTCTGTTCAACGATGGGAATGGTGATTGTGTTGTGCAAAGAGCGCAAATTGTTACCTACATTGGTGTACGCACTGTTAAGCATAGCAACACCACGGCCCAAAATGTTTTCCTTGTTCTTGGAATTCAAATTGCTAGTAGGGTATTGGTAGGTCGGGACAATGTCAAATGTCACAAAAACGTCAGATGACTGCATGCCATGGGCCAACTTGAATGTGATTGGGTCGGTGGCACTTCCATGATGGTCCTCCAACGGCAAATCCACTATGACCGGGGTCTCGATAATATGCTTTGTGGCCTTGTTGTGGCAACTGATCACAAGCGAAAGCGCGGTGTCCAACTCGGTGAAGAAACTCTTAGACATGGAGATTTTGTTTAAATCAATTGGTTTTCTATCGTCCCTGAGATCTGTGGTGCCCAAAGTGATCAATAGCAACTGCTCGTCCTTGGTCAAGTACCGGTGGCCAAAAGATTTGATGGGTTTCATCTTTCTTCTGTTTACAGGAGATCTGGACCGGGAATGGTTGCGAGGAGTCATGCTCAATGCATCTCCGTTTCCATTTGGGCTAGATGGCAAGTTCACAGAAGTGGAAGAGCCATTATCCAATTGCTTGAACTGACGGTAAACTTCATTCACCGCTGTTCTGTTCAGTTCTGGTAGCTTATCTATGGAGCTGGTGGAAATGAGCATTTCTTCGCTCGTCGGGTTCAAGAAAGGAGACGTTACGGTCGAATTGTTCCGAGACAGAGCATTGGCCACTCTTGGAGTGTTTTTGGAAGGATCGTCAATATTGTACAAGAGCAAATTGACATCCAGTGGCTTCAACAAGTCTGCAACCTGCAAATGGCCACGCAAAGACGCGTGCTCCATTGGAAGCCATCCCGAATCATCCACCAAGTTGTACATGGCACCGAAACTCTTCAATTCTTCCACTACCTCTTTGAAACCTTCAGCAGCAGCAGCAAAGATGGGAGTCCAACCAAAAACTTTCTCCCCAAGCTCGGTGTCAGCGCCACTCAGTAACAAAAAGTGCACCAACTCCTTGAGGTTCAGTTTAGATGCTATGTATAGTGCGGTCTCGTTATTGTCCACCACGTCTGTGTAGTTTATATCGACTAATCTCGATACCACCAAACCCTTGACTATGTCCTCGCACTTCAATCTCGTAGCCAACAAGACAAGATTTGGACGCGAAAGCATGGTTTGCGAGAAAGCAAGCAAGTTTAAACATGTCTTAGGGTGTTTTCCAATAATGGCAAGATGTAATGGTGTGAGACCTTCTTGGTCTCCCCACAACAGTACCAAGTCAATAGGAGTCAGAGTATCCACCAACTTCCACTTCAACAAGTATTCGAAAATAACTCTGGCCGCATCTTTGATTCCGTATTGGGCGGAATAGTGCAAAGGGGTCCGGAAGTACGAGTCTCTGGCCATCAACATCTCCTGGTACTCTGAGTACTCGTCCAACTTGGACAAAATGTGAACCAATCCATCGATACGAACAGGTGGAAGCTGCACTCCGTCAGGGCCGCTGTTGTTGCCGTAGAGTCTGTTGATATCGCTGGACTCGCCCGGAGTAACCTGCTGCTGCTCCCTGGTAAGCTGTTTCTTGCCCAAAGACACGATGTGCTGGTGGAAGAAGTTTCTTCCACTGATATCCTCGGAATCGCTGAGCGGATTGGCTGGCTGGTCTGAAGACTTGGAATATTCCACAAGATAGTCAAACAACATGTCAATACACTCGAATGAGCAAGTAAGCGTGGCTCTGTTCAAGAGCGAGATCAATAGCTTCAACAGCTTTGCACCAGCATCCAACTTGCTCAACATAGATAAGAGTTCTGCGGGCTTATTCTGGTAAATGAGATCGTAAAAGTCCTCCAAAAACTCTTTATCAAAGGAGTATTTAATCTTGCTGCCGATCTTGAGCGTGCTCAAAGTGTCGGCGATGTTTTCCACGTTTCCTTCCTTGGCCACATCTTCTTCAACACGGCTCTCGAGCTCCAACTGCTGCTCGCCCAACTGATTCAAAATGCTGTTGATGGTTTCCATGGCCGTCATGAGGTCGATTTCGTTCGCAAACGGCAAAGCATCCACACGCGTAGCGAGATACGTCTCCTTATTGTTGTTCGGTAAGTTGATCACCGGCAAATCCTCCTGATCGGGGTTATCGTTGGCCAACTGATCATTGGCCAATGTGGTAAGATACAACAACTTCTTGTCGAGCTTTTTCAAGATTTTAATGAAGCCCTTATGGTTGAGATCGCCGAACCACTTCAAGTTTCGGTACACGGTACGCAATTCGAGCAAAATTGACACGATCTCGTCCAACTCGTCGGTTGTATCAACCTGGCGGGTGATTTTCCCGTTGGAGTACCCCACCACATGGATAATCCGAGAAGATCTTCTCTGGTACTCGCTGAATTTGGCATTGAAGAAATCAGAAACTTTCTCGATATCTCTGTCCAACTCAAAGAAGAACTGCGAGAGTACCGAGGAGATGAGCTCAGGAAGCTCCAAAGCATTGAACGAGTGATAATTGATGAACGTGTCAATTGTCTTGATCACCTTCTTCAAGTGCTTATAGTTCATGTAACAATGAGACCATTCTGGAATCTGGTGGGCGACGAATGTCTTACCGAACTTCATGATTTCAGTATAAATTGCCGTGAAAGAAGTATTGGTTGAAAAGAAAGTGGCAGTAGATGGAAATGCAAACAGAGCTTCCCAAAAAAGTCGCTTGTTTGTAGATCCGATGTATTACCTCGGGTACCATTGTATTAGCAATAGAGAAACAGATGTCACTATGGATTATCTGCAGGAAAGTATGGGGACGATTGGGAAGACGGAAAGCTAGGGGATTTTTGTTTCGGGGCTGGGAGAAAGGAAAATGAAGAGAAATCTATTGCAGGCGGCTTCCGGTGATTTCCATATGGATAAAGAATTATTTTTGCGTTTATACGCTTGTTCTTGTTGTTGGCAAATGATTCCACGTGGAAGCCAACGTGGGTGGGTGCTGCAGGTAAAGTTACTTATTCTGAACGAGGGAATATCAGGGCTGTGTGTGTACTTGTATTTTGATTTGTGGCTAGTGTGTAGTTGTAGTTGTATTTGGCTAGTGTAAATGGTAGGTTTTTCTGCATTGAGCAATAGATGTGAATCTTTGAGTCTTTCGCAGCGATAGGCATATAGAAGCTAGACCCAAAGTGCTGAGAAATGTTGATGTTGGAGGGGTGGATTTCGACTTCAAACCTCACCAAGTGAGAGGATTGCTTGGAAATACCAGCATTGAAGACTTCCTTCTGTTCTTCAAGCTCAGCACTATTCAAACGTCAGTTCCCACACTTCACATCACCACCGCTATTCAAAGACCCAACCACTCTGCACATCGCTACATCCACCACTCTTCCTGCTACTCTTCACTCTACTCATTACAATTCCATTCCTCTACCGCGTATCTTCATTAACCCATTCTACTATCGATTACAACAACGTCTCTCCCAATGCACATCTGCCGATAGCACAAGCAGCGCTCACCGTATCCAACACATGGTCCTCGTGGTCTGCCAACAATGGGTTGGTCTCCACAATATCCAACGACGACAAAAGCCCCGTCTGTGCAACATCCTCAGCAATAAACAATCCCTCTCTCAATGTCAAGCCTCCCTCCACTCTAGTGCCTGTAGCAGGAACAAAAGATGGATCAATGGCATCAACATCATAGGACAAGTGAATTGGGAACTTTCTGTCGGGGTTAATCTTGTCCAACGCCATCTCCACCACCTTTCCAATACCATACTTGTCCACGTGATACATGGAGAAGGCTGGGATGTTGTTCTCTCTCAAGATCTTTCTCTCGCCATCATCCACATCTCTCAAGCCAATGTAGGCAATCTTTCCTGGCTTCAACTTGGCAGGCACCCACGAGAACTCTGGTGGGTAGGAATCTTTGTCGATTCCCATGATGAACGAAACAGGACATCCGTGCAAGTTTCCCGAATCGGTAGTTTTTGGCGAGTTGATGTCTGCGTGTGCATCTACCCACAAAACACAAGCATCTGGGTTGTTTTCCAACGCGGCAGCAACTGTGGCAGTTCCGATGGAATGATCTCCTCCAATGGTGACTGGCAACGTGCCTTCGCTGTGGGCTTTGTTGCTAGCGTCAAAGATCTTCTTGTTGCACTCGCTGACAATGTGGCTGTTCTTGACTCCGTACGCGTCCTTGTCGTTTGTTTTCAACTGCTCAAGTTTTCCATCCAATGGCTCCACCACGGTGGTTTCCCATCCCAACAGCTGGATCTGTTCTTCGAACCCGGCGTTCATCATGTAGTCTGGACCCAACTCGACACCACCCTTGGGCTGGCCGCCGGAGAAGGGCGCTTTGATGATGGTGACTTTTCTGTTTGGGTGGAATTTGTACTCAACTGATGAGATTAGTATGTGAGGGAAGATGAGGAATGAAGTGCAGCTAATGCGACGGGAGCGGTGAGATTCCAAACTCCTGAAAAGACATACCGGACATTATGAATAACTAAGTGAAAGAAATAGTAGCTGAAGGAAAAAGTAGCTGGGGATTTTGGGGCAGATCCTACGGTGACATACTTATAATCTAAGACCGGACTCCTACGCTCAGGACGGCAGGAAACGGCGACGCTGGCATCGGGCTTGGTTGCAGTTAAGATATCTTCAGCGGGAACGGCAGGCGCGACCGAGTTCCACCATGCACTTCCAACGCAAGAATAGTCACGGATAACATCTTAGCAAAGCCCCGCCGAAATCTGGAGAATGTTGGAGAATTACTGGAGGGGTTTTTAAGGATTTTTTGTTCGATTTGGCCAACGGAAACCTTGTGGTCTTCGTCAAATTGGTCATTAGATCGTGGGCATACAGGACACCTAGATAAGGAGGTCATTTACACAAAACAGAAGAGCAAATTTGATCATTCCTCTTGCGCTTTGGTCGAGCCTCCTACTACGTCATGGAATTGGCACTTTGGGTTCCGGGCATTTTACCATGGCGATAGCTTCCATTTGAGTGCGGAATCGAATCCAAATTGCCTCAAATTGATACTGGTGTGCAGGTCGATAATACTGATAACGGCCCAAAAGCGGAACCGAAAACACGAGGGTGATACTCGACGAATTTTGCTGTGGAGAAACAAATGACATATTTGGTTCGATAGGTATTTGCTCAGGGTCCCTGATGGGGAAATAGCTAACCTCCAAGATATTATGGGGGTAGTGCCCTGCACCCCACCATCACTCATGACGTGTACCACCCACCACAATGACAAAAATAAAACACCCGTACACCGTCAGCAGAATCTTCTCCCATTACACCCACTTCTCCACTTGATAAACATCCATACACCAGGATTGTTATATTCGTGCACCCAGTACTGAGCCGCACATGGCAAGATCTCTGTCTTCCCTGCTTTTACCGATAAGAAACCACCGTATCTGGAGTCCAGACGTCTACAATTCTTTAATATTCTCCGCAAATGGCTTCCCTTATAATTTTTTAACCCCACGCTTTTCCTAGACCAATGTGTTATCCAATTTCCACAGCATCCGGTGTGCGCACCAGAACACTCCGAATTCATAATCCACATTCTCATAGTAGCAGCAAGTTCTACCAAAAAAAAACTTACAATAAAATAAACCATGTCCTTCGACATCAAAACCTCATTGGACATCTCGGAAGATGAAATTGCTACCGAAGGGTACAACGGAGAAAATGAACTCCACGACTTCCCAGACTCTGACGATGACGAAGATGTGATGTCCAAATCGTATAGTTCAGCACACTTTTCCACCAGCGAAGACAGATACATCAAGGACCATGACCTCAAGATGAAGGCATTCGAGGCATTGCAGGAATCGCCCCAGATGCCCAAAAGCCCCATTGGCCTGGCAAAGAGAAGACCTCTGATCATCGAATTCCCCAAGCAGCCGATTCTGAACCACCCATTCCCCTCCACGGCCTCTCACAACAACAACCAAGCGAAAAGCTCCAAGGCTACTTCCAATGCGTTACCCGAAGAATATCCGTCCGATGAGCTAATTGAGTTGTTCTGCAATGTTCGACAATGTCTTGACTTAAGACATAAGTACTTGGATAGATCTCACCAGAGAAACGACGACGAAAACCCGAAAAACAAGCCTTCATGGGTCATTTATCCTCCTCCTCCTAAGCCCACCTACAAGCTGAAGAACCGCTTCAATCAGCTTCCTGGAGATGACTTCGAGGAGGAGAAATTCGACTACGCCAAATGCTTCATTCCGGATGGAGAGGCAGCCAATCGATACGAGATCAAGGTAGATGATGGCGACGTTTACCAGGTGCACGATAAAACGACCGGCAAGCCCATCTCGTCGTCCCCCTCGTTGTCGGACTACTACTCGGATCTCAGCAAGATCCAAAAGATATCGCTGGACGGCCCCACCAAGTCGTTTTCGTTTAAAAGGCTACTGTACTTGGAAACCAAGTGGAACATGTACTACTTGCTTAACGAATTTGAAGAGAGCAAGGAGTCCAAGAGAAACCCACACCGTGACTTCTACAACGTGAGAAAGGTGGACACCCATATCCATCACTCCGCCTGTATGAACCAGAAACACTTGTTGCGTTTCATTAAGTACAAGTTGAAGACTACTCCGGACGAGCAGGTGATATTCAGAGACGGCAAATTGTTGACGTTGGCCGAGGTGTTCGAGTCTTTGAAACTCACGGCATACGATTTATCCATCGACACCTTGGACATGCATGCCCATACAGATACCTTCCACCGGTTCGACAAATTCAACTTGAAATATAACCCCATTGGCGAGTCGAGATTGCGTGAGATTTTCTTGAAGACAGACAATTTCATCAACGGCAAGTACTTGGCCGAGATCACCAAGCAGGTGTTTGAGGATCTCGAGGCGTCCAAATACCAGATGGTGGAGTTGAGAATCTCGGTGTATGGACGTTCCAGAGATGAGTGGTCTAAGTTGTCCAGTTGGATTGTCGACAATAACTTATTCAGTCACAACGTGCGTTGGTTGATTCAGATCCCTCGATTGTACGACTTGTACAAGAAGAACGGAAATGTAAACAACTTCCAGGAGATTTTGCGAAATCTTTTCGAGCCACTTTATGAGGTATCACTCAATCCCCAGTCAGACCCGAAGTTACACATTTTCTTGGAAAGAGTGGTTGGTTTCGATTCCGTGGATGATGAGTCGAAGCTGGACAGATCGTTCCATTCCAGAAAAGCCCCCACTGCTGGCGAATGGGACGGCTCTCACAACCCCCCATACTCGTACTACTTGTACTATTTGTACTCGGATATGATTGCGTTGAACGAGTTGCGGTTGAAGCTCGGTTACAACACGTTTGTGTTGAGACCCCATTGTGGAGAGGCTGGAGATCCCGAGCATTTGATTGCTGCTTTCCTCACCTCACACTCCATCTCTCACGGTATACTCTTGCGAAAGTTGCCCTTCATCCAGTACTTGTACTATTTGGACCAGATCGGGCTTGCTATGTCGCCGCTCTCCAACAACGCGTTGTTCTTGACCTACGACAAAAACCCTTTCTACAATTTCTACAAAAAGGGATTGAACGTGTCGCTTTCCACCGACGATCCGTTGCAATTTTCCTACACCAAGGAGCCTTTGATTGAGGAGTACTCTGTGGCTGCACAAATCTACAAGTTGTCTGGAGTGGATATGTGTGAGCTTGCCAAAAATTCTGTTTTGCAGTCGGGATTCGAGTGGGCCATCAAAAAGCACTGGCTAGGTAAGAGGTTTATGGAAGGTGGCGTGGAGGGCAACGATATAGAAAAGACCAATCTTCCTGATGTGCGTGTCGGCTACAGAGACGCCACATTGACGAGTGAGTTGGATCTCGTGCAGATGTACACCAAATTGAAGGAATAGATTATTTCCATAAGGCAACTGTGTCCCCATGGATAGCAATTAGAGAAAATCGGCTATGATTTTCGGCGAATACATGAAATATTGACTTAATCGACTAATAAGTGGTATGTTTCGAATCAAAGACTTCAAAGTACTTCTCACTACTCATTATGCATTATTTTGACAGATGCGTATATTCCATGCCTGCAGCCCCGACCCTCTCCACGTAATTCCACTTCTTCATGCGCTTACAAGGCAGATTCCTGCGACTATTCTTCTTCCACATCTCACTACTTAAACTCCGTACGACCCTTCATCGCCACCAGCAACAATGACCAGTGACATCACTTTAGACCTAATTGAGCCCTCTATCCCCAAAAGGGATCCCCCTGCTGTTTTGACCATGGCTGGCTCCGATAGCTCCGGAGGTGCTGGCATAGAAGCCGATCTCAAGACTATGACGGCCCACGGAGTCTATGGTCTCACATGCATCACCGCATTGACTGCTCAGAACACAATGGGTGTGAAGGCACTGTTCAAGACCCCCAAAGACCACATGAGCAAAATTCTTGACTTGAATTTCGCTGACTTCGTAGAAGGATATGATGGCCCTTGTCCACTTAAGGTGGTGAAGACCGGAATGCTCACCGATGAGGCAGCCGAGCTTCTTAGTGAGAGACTTGAGTATTTGAGATCGAATAATATCAAGTTGGTCGTCGATCCCGTAATGGGCAGCACATCTGGAAGCAAGTTGGTGGGGGACAACACGATGTCGTTGTGCTTGGACACTATTATTCCCAGTGCTTACTTGTGCACGCCTAATTTCGTTGAAGCGGAGCATCTCTGGAAGGTATCCGGTGGTGAAAACGTCGAGATCAACAATGTCGATCAGTTCAAACATTTTGTTGTCCAGCTACAGAAGAAGTTGAAATGCGCTAATCTCTTGGTCAAAGGCGGACACATCCCCTGGCTAAACGGCAAGAGAATCAACGAGGAATTAGCGTCTCTGCAAGGTTTGGAGATCGTCGATGTTCTCTACCAGTCGAAGGAAGATGCCTTGGTGACGTTCTGCTCTCCATTCATTAACTCGTCCAACACCCATGGCACCGGATGCACGTTGGCCAGCTCCATTTCGTCCAACTTGGCCAAGAACATTCCTCTCCAACAAGCAGTAACGCTCTCCGTGCACTACATCCACATGGGAATGGTCAGCCTCCAGCATCAATTGGGACACGGCACAGGACCCTTGAACCACATGGTTTCGGTGGGCACAAGCGTGAGAGACGTCGTCCAGGGACGCAATTGCCACTCTGAGATCCAGCAGCTGCATGGATCCTTGTTCCGGTATTTCAAAAACCACGAGAAAGTGAGAGACAACTGGGAGAAGTACACCAAGCATGAGTTTGTTCTGAGATTGGCAACAAACGAACTTCCTTTCCCCCTGTTTCTCTATTTCTTGAAGCAGGACTTCTACTACTTGGTCAATTATGCGCAAGTGCACGGGTTGGCAGCATCCGTTGCACCCAACTGCGAACAAATCCACGCACAGTCAAACATTATCACCAACATCATGACGGAGATCGACAGGCACAAGCTGAAGTTGTTACAGGAATATGATGTGGACTACGACCACGCTGATTTGGATGATGAGCTTGCACCAGCGAACTCTTGCATAGCATATTGCGACTACCTCTTGAATATTGGTAAGAACGAGGATTTCCTCGGCATTAAGGTAGCGTTGGCTCCTTGTCTCCATGGCTATGCAGAAGCGGGAATTTTTGGTTCCGATTTGAGAAAGACCCACGATGGTTCCTTGAATGCACTTGAGCATGAAAAGCACGCTGAGGCATACACTTCGTGGCTTGGGGATTATACCTCAGACTGGTACACAGAGGCACACAAAGAGGGCGAGACGACGTTGGATTCCATTTTCAGCCAGAACGAAGTTTCTGAACAAAGAATGGAGGAGCTAGTCAAGATCTTCAACGACGTTGTGTGTCTTGAAGTGGGCTTTTGGGATGAGATCATCCGTAATGTCAATGCTTCTGAGGCCAAATGGTGTACGATGACATGCAATGCAATTCCATGAAATCCCATTTTGGGCGTGCTGAACTACGGACTGATCTGACTTAGTTAGCCAGATTACCTCGCTGGGCTGTGTCTCGTCATCTGCCGACTTGTCATCCGCCGTTGAGGAAAATGTAATTATTCTCACCCCTCTTTCTTCTTCTTTTGAAACTAATTCGCGGTTCTGTTTGATGTAGAAATCTTCACTTCTGATGTATGTCCAGCATTCTTATTAAGATCAAATGTTTTATAATGGAGGTTCAATTAGATCATCTAATTGGTGACAACCTTTGCATTACATAATCTATTTTAGCAGAATAAATGATTTAATTTTCCGGTAACACTCAAACCGATAACAGTGTCTACACCTATTTACTCAAAGCAAAGTCAACATCAGCCTCAACAGAATCCCAAAATACCGAAGGGGTAGCGTACTTTGGTACCCATCCAATCTTGACACCGTTGTCTGCTCTGCTTCTAGAATTTGTTCCCCAGGAGTATGGGGTAAATGGACTGCCTGAAAAGGTATTGATTTCATCAGGAGTAAGCTCCTCAACGTCGGAAGTTTCAATCTCACCCTTTTGCTTGAGGATACTTCCAACATGAAGTGCAACATCTTTCCAAGTGTGCTCAATGTCACTTGGAGATGTGGTTACTGGAGTAGAATCGGTGTAAGCTCCGAAATAGTATCCCCTCTTAGCAGTAGGAATAGGCTCATCCGCAAGCAAACGCTGAAGAATCAAGTAGTACAATTCACCGAGGTCGTAAATGTGAACGTGAGACCAAATGTAGTCGCCCAGGTACACAGTGAAAGGCTTGCCGTGCTTCTTGGTAAGTGCAGCCAAGACTGGAATCTGGACAGAGAAGAGGTTATCATAGCCTCTACTTTTTCCGAAAATTGTCGAAGGACACACAATCACGGTTTTCACCAAATGATTCTGCTCTTCAATGTCCAAGACAAGTCTGTCCACTGGACGGTGAGGCTGCTCATCTGCCAAAGAATTGATTTCATCAATCGATTTTTCGTCGCTGAATACAACCAGAGAAGGACCCTTTGTTGGAGACAATGGGTCTCCCAAAACAGAAGTTCCACTAGTGTGGATGAAAATGGTCTTTTTGGTTTTTTTGGCCAATACCTTAGCCATCACCTCTGCACTTGGTACATGGTCCACGTTGGCAGTGTTGATAATCACATCGGCAGCCTCAACTTCTTTGCCAATAATTTCAAGATCATCCAAAGTTCCAACTACAGTTTTGACAGCCTTATTTGTCCTTTCCGACAACAATTGAGCTTTAGCTTCACTTCTCACCAAAGCGGTAATATCATAGCCACCATGAGTGAGAAGTTGGTACAAAATCTCGCCGCCAATGTAACCAGTAGCGCCAGAAATAAAAACAGAAGTCATTGTGTAGATGTTAGAGATGACAGTTGATAGAGATGAAATAAATGATAGCGGTGATTCTATTTATTTATAGTGCTCCGATGTAGTTCGTAATTAGTAAGAGCGGTCGCTGCGGAGTTTACAAGTGTTCATAACCGGAGGTGGCATTGGGCAAATCACAATTCCTGAAGCATGATGTATCCATGGAAAAGAATAAGTATGTGGGCAACAATTTGCTTGTGGGTTTCAAAGCTCCAGGTCTGTTCCTTTCCTTCGGATATATTCGATTGCCTGAGTATGAAGAGTTTCAAAGGGTTATCATTAGAAAAAAACTCTGAACCGCATAATCCATAGTCACTAATATGGAGTATTGCAAACAATTGACTAACTCTAACTCAAACGGCAACCCTGGCTATACTGTCTGAGATTAGAAAATCCGCATTTTCTCCAGTATTTTTCCCCGCTTATGATTCATTGCGAAACGTAGCTTTCAGAATATTGAAATCATAGATACGATCATTTCCGTATCCATGCGGCCATTGTGCCATCCCTATTTTTTTAACTTTTTATTGGAACTTTGTTGACTAAGCTACTCTAAATGGGCCGTCGCAACTCCCAGATCAAGAAATGATTCCCTGCATGATCCGCCATATACCCCCTCGTTACGAGCTGGCCATGCATACAATTGACACCTACTTCATCGACATTAATTAATCATGTCCATTTTTCAATCATTCTTTCAACTGAAGTTTCAAATTTTGAGACATTCGCATAATCTACAATCCAGCTACCCTTGGTCATTTGAAAGTACATAACGTCAAAAAGTATTCATTTAGATGGTTGCAAAATATCAGAGTAGTTGAAACAGTTAGCCCCTCAATAGAGGCGAAATTTATTTTCTATTTTGAACCTTCTCTCACATCTAAAAGTCCACTACTTTAATTATGCTAACCAGTATAAGGTGTATGTTGACATCTTCTATCGCAGCCAACAGTGTTTTTGGGCCCTTAAGTTGGAAACTTAAGAAGATAGTCAATCCTGCAACCATCGGTTACGTGAACTGTTTAAGAATCGTGGAGGTTCATTGGTAGAAAAACGGAAGAAACGAAAGGAAACGTCAAGTCAAGGTCTCAGTTGAGTGGACCGAAAACCTGAGTCACTGGAGGCTGGGTTGGTCAGAGAGAAAACGACCATTGTGGGCATTCTAAGCTAAAAAAGAAGCTTGGGGTCCTGAATTTCTTAAAGTGACAACTTCAACTAAGAAAGGGAGTCAAACCTAAAAATCTTCGGATGCCAACAATATCTTAGAATACGATGTAGAATCTATTCCATTGAGCCACCCTTCAAATTCGTAGTTTGAAATAAATTTCTCAGAAATTCGAATTTCCAAAAGAGACCTCATGCGAATAGCAAGGACGGAAAACTGTCTTGTAGCGGATTCAATGACCCGAAGCGGAACAAGATTGAAAAGCGAAATAATGTTGGAAAGCGGAATTGTGTCGCCTAGTGGAACGATGTTGATAAGTGGAATAGTAATGATAAGCGGAATCGTTTTGATTAGCGGAACACTGTTGATTGTCGGGCCTACACTGATAAGTGGGGGGATTGTGATTTGCGGAACGAAATTGATACGCCGATCGATTTTGATAAGTAATCCTGATAAATGGAATAATCCTGATTGGAGGATGTACGTTTCTTTCTAATGAAGTTTAGAGGCTGTGAGTAGTTCAATGTCGATTTTAACAGAGTTGATAAGCGATGCAATGGCGTAAAGCGGAAAGTGTGTCCCAAAGCGGAAATGAAGTTCCGCTGTACCAATTCTACAAAGATGGTGATTCTTCAGATACAAGGAGCGAAATCACTCAAGTGAAAGAAATAAGAGATCTTAAACTTTCCTTGAGAAGAGAGAAATAGTTGATATAATGCCCTTTCTCTCTTAACCTAGTTGAAGTCGTAACTATAAAGACCGATTTTCATACCTCAAGAGATTGGCTTTCTGCAGTATTCTACTACCACAAATGTATCCAGAAAATCGACATTCAAAGAGATAATTTCATTATTAAAGGCTGGAAAGTATACTTCGAGTGCCTAGCACCTTATGTTTGCCTTCATTTTGATCAGATAATGTCCCCAGTGTCCACTTGTCTCAGAAAACTCCCATTACTCGACAATAAAACGGGAATTTATGAACTCCATCACATCATTTACATCTAAATTCACAATTAACTTCTATCTGAATTTTCATTCTTTTGCTGCCCACCTTTCTGAAGAAGGGTCTATGCCTTTAGTGTCTTATATGTAGGCGGGTAGTGGTTGCAAAGTAGTCACCACCGGACAGCCTTAAAGAAATACCGGTTTCTACCTCCAGAGTAAACCAACGGAAAAACATTCGAATACAAAAAAAAAGAACTGAACTAAAATCGCCTCATTCAACCATACCTTCACTCCACTGGTCTTTTTTTAAATCACTTCCGATCCTCTGCCCCTTTCGCCATACTCCTATCCCACTTCCAAGTACACACCCGTACCTCTCAATCTACCACACGTACGTCTTTCGATTCCACCAAATTCAACCGACTTACCTTCTCCATAAGATGTACAATCCATACCAGCAAGGTGGCTACCCGCAGGGATATGGCTACCAGCAGCAGTATGGACAGGGTTACCTGGTGCAGCCTCAATCGACCGGTTTTTACGCGCAAGACTCTCAAGGTGCTCAGGCTCTTCCACCCCAGCAACCTGGACTATTCCAGGGCCAGCAAACGGGGTTCCAGCCGCAATTCCAGCAAACTGGCTTTCAGAGCCAGCAGCAGGCTCAGCCCCAGCAGTTCCAGCCCCAGCAAACTGGCTATGGATTTCAGGGTTTTCAGAGTACTTATGATTCTGGTTTTGGAAACCAACAGCAGCAGCAGCAGCAGCAGCAACAAATTTCGCAGCCTCTTCAGGCCCAAAAAACTGGGTTTTCTGCAGCACTTGCGGGTGTTTCGGAGAACAACGACTTGAAGATTCCTCCAATGAGATTGTCGTTCATCACCGTTAGTGACCAAACCAAGTTCGAGCATTTGTTCAGAACGGCTGTTCCAAAGGGCGAGCAAGGCATCCTGGGCGACTCTGCTCGTGACATCTTGTTGCGGTCTGGATTGGCACCTGTCGCCTTGGCTGAAATCTGGTCGTTGGCCGATACCAACAAGCTGGGCTCTCTTTTGTTTCCTGAATTTGCGTTAGCCTTGCACTTGTGCAATTTGGCATTACTTGGAGACCCCTTGCCGTCTGTTTTGCCCGAGAAGTGGCGGAATGAAGTTCAGAGTTTTGTGGATGCGATCTCGTTTGCTGTGCCTGAGGATCCCAACAAGATCTTGGCCAACACGCCATTTTCTTCATTTGGAAATGATCAGAAGCCTAACACTGATTGGATGTCAATGGTTCCACAAGCCACTGGCTCTGCTCCCCTTCCTCCTACCTCTTTCGTAGCTCAGCCTACTGGCGGAGTTCTTCCTCCTGCAACCTCTTTGGCTTCCCAGAGAACAGGGGGAGGTACACTTATTCCATTGCAGCCTCAGCAGACTGCAGGCTTTGTTCCAGCTCAGAGAACTGGTGGCTTGAGTGCACAGACAACTGACTTCCAACAACCAAGGTTGACTGCTCAAACCACTGGTTACATGTCTCAGCAGCCTCAGTTGACTGCGCAGAGAACTGGCTCCATGCCTCCAACGAGCTTCACTGCGCAGCCAACTGGTCCTCTTCAGAGCCAGGGAACAGGCTACCAGCCTCAGCCCGTATTCAAGCCCCAGCAGCCTCCACTTCAGAGTCAGGGAACTGGTTACCAGGCTACTGGATTCCAATCCCAGCAAACTGGAAGCTTCCAACCTCAAACTAGTTTCCAGCCACAAAAAACTGGTATCCAACAACAGCCAACTGGTGGTTACTTGCAATCCCAGCCTACTGGTAAGCCTGGTCAATGGGGCTTCGTTTCGATGCCCACTGGTGGAATTCCTGGTTTGAACGCCATGGAGCTGCATTTCTTACCAACATCTCAAACGCCAAGCAATAACTTGCAGATTCAAATGGGTGGAGATTTGAAGGGAAATGTGACCTGGTCTATCACCAAGCAAGAGAAGCAGATTTATGATGGTATATTTGCTGCTTGGGACACTACGAGAAAGGGATATATTGAGGGTGAAACTGCCATCACTATTTTTGGAAAGTCTGGTTTGGGTAGACCAGATTTGGAGTCTATTTGGAACTTGTGTGACTCCAGCAACAAGGGAAAGTTGAACAAAGATGAATTTGCGGTGGCCATGCACCTTGTTTACCGCAGATTAAATGGATTCGACATTCCCTTGAGATTGCCTCCCGAGTTGGTTCCTCCATCGGCTAAATACTTGCAGGACTCTGTGGATCTGTTGAAGAATTCTTTGAAGGGTGGTGCTGCAAAGAAGGCAGCGGCTCCACAGAAGACTCCAACCACTGCTTCGAGATTCAAGAATGATGATGACGATATTGGATATGTTTCAAACTCTCGTCACAGAAGTAGAAGGCCTGCTGACCAGCTGCCAAATGTGCCGAACTCCAACACTAGTGACTTGACTGTCGCTGATCTCAAGAAGTTGATTCGTGAAAAGCAGATTCTATTGGATGCCACCGATCTGGAGGATCAGCATAACTCCATTGCCAACAGACAGGCAAACGAGACAAACCTGAGAGAGATTGAGTCATTGAAGTACGAGATTAAGGAGGTTCAGACCCAGATCAACAAGTTTTCTCTTGGTGGCAGTCAGGCTGAGAAGCATCAGTTGTTGGAAAAGCTTGACCACCTTACGAAAGACAAAACACCTACTTTACTTGCAAATGTCTTCGCTGTTAACTCCGAGATTGCTCAAGTGAAAACTCAGTTGGCAATGGCCAAGTTGCAAAAGGAGTACCCAGGCTGGCACCCAGATAATGGTGAAGATATTGTCGGTACTGGACCAAATGGGGAGGTCACTCAGCTCGACATTCGTAAGTACAAGTCCAAGCAGACTTTGAAGAAGAGAATGGCGGAATTAACTGGCAAGCCATACTCGGATGGATCTAACAAGGATGCTGATCTCAAATTACAGCAGGAAATTGAAAGAGCCAACACCGAGAGTAATACCCAGACGTCGATCATCAAGGATATTGAGTCGAGTATTAAAGAATTGGAAGACGGTGCTTCTGTTTACTTGCAGGTGTCTGTGAAGACAGAAACTGGAGAGAGTAAATGGGAGAAAGGAGACGGCGTGAGTAACGCAATGAAGTTGTTCATTGACGAATTAAGTGCATTCTCTAGGGCTCAGGCCAAGCAATCGGCTCCTGCTATCTCCCGCCCAAGCCAGCAGGACAAGCAGACTTCTTCGCCGGGCCCCTCGGCTACGGCCAACAATGTGCCACAAAAGAGTGCTCCAACTTACAAGACTCCAGAAGAAAGATCCTCCTACATTAGAGCTCAAGCAGAGAAGAGGATGCAAGAGAGGTTATTCAAGCTTGGAATTTCCAGAAAGAAGACTAGTAGCCTTTCTGAAGAAAATGCCCCGGAGACCAAAGAAACTCAACAAGAGATTACTAAGACAGTTGAACCTGTCAAAGCACCTGCGACTGTGGAGCAACCAAAGCAGCTACCAGCTCCGGTTCAGGCTCCAATCCAGTCAGCAAAGATCATTAGTAACGGACAAGTTGATGATAGGTCTGATGAGTCTGATGAGTCTGAAGACGACGAAGAAGACGCAAAGTATGCTGCGTTGTTGAAGCAGAAGCAAGAAATGGAGGCCCGTAAGAAAGAGAGAGCACTTAAGAAGAAGCAAGAAAAAGAAGAGAGATTGGCGAAGTTGAGACGTGAAATGGCTGCCTTGGAAAACGAAGCATCTGACGAGGAACCAGCTTCTTCCCTTCCGATTTACACCCCTACAAGTTCCAAGTCTCAGGAAGAACCAGCTTCCAAACCTGTTCCTGAATTCATGCCAGATCATGTTGTTAAACCTGATGTTCCGCAACAGAATTCGGTGGCACCTGTCGCTACGCAGAACAAGGATTCGCAAGGAAAAGACAAAGCAAGTGAACCCCACAAGAGCAACCCTTTCGCCAAAATTTCCAACAATGCTGCATCAACAGGCTCGGTGGCATCCCCTCTGACCCCAGGAGCTAACACTAATCCCTTCTTCAAGTCTAAGAACGCGGAGCCCGTAGATCAGAAGAAGATCGATGCTCAACGAGCATCGCAGCGTGGATTGGGTTCCGAAGGATGGAGTGACGATGAGGGAGAGAACTCATCGGAAGATGAAGAGCATAACAGAGCCGGAGCCGCCAAATTAGCTAGTTTGCTATTTGGGGGTATGCCGCAACCACTTTCTAGAGCAACCACTGGAAATGTTGGTTTCTCCCAACTGACTCCTCCGCCAATTCCTCAGCAAATGACTCCTCCAGTGATCCACCCTCCACCGGTTCCCAAAGAACCGGTCCCTGTAACTCCACTGGTATCACTGGCTCCAACGGCTCCAGTGGCTCTGAATGAAGAGGATACAACTTCTGAT
Organism: Sungouiella ezoensis; assembly: GCA_030569115.1. Classification (NCBI taxonomy): domain Eukaryota; kingdom Fungi; phylum Ascomycota; class Pichiomycetes; order Serinales; family Metschnikowiaceae; genus Sungouiella; species Sungouiella ezoensis. The sequence goes on from JAJMJY010000031.1 coordinate 81,772, forward strand.
TCGGAAGAAGAGTTTGCTACACCATCTCCAAATTCTGATCCAATCAATGGTTCAGGTGAAGTGTCAGCTTTGCCTTCGCAGGTTCCTCCTGTTTCAGCGCCACCAATTCCTGTCGGTCCTCCACCAATTCCAGTTGGCGGTCCCCCACCACCACCACCTCCATCTTTTTCATCTGCTCCAGTAGCTCCACCCCCACCTCCCCTTCCTCCTGCGATTGGAGGCGCTCCAAATATCGGTGCTTTGCTAGGCCAAATCCAGGGAGGAATGTCATTGAAGAAAGTTGATGAAAGCGAGAAGCATATCTCGAACTCTTCCACCGTTGGTAGAGCTTTATAAGCCAATCTATAACTTTGCATGCAGTAAAAAGCTTAGCAAGTTACCCTAGATGGATTTTCGGGTGATCCTTAAGGCACACCTCGCATTGTATAGATTGTCAATGATGTTTGTTTTGATTTACTACTTCCGCTACCCTATTGCTTATGCTATTTCATTTCATTGGGCTTGAACCAAATCTACTAAAGCTTTCGCCAGGTGCAAATCCCAAATTCTTTTGAAGATGTTGCAATCATATCGCCGTAGAATATCAATCTCCACCTTGGCATACACTTTTTGTCAACAAATTCAAGTCAGCAACAAAGATTGGTGCACAGCAAGGTGAAGGACGCTCTGAGAAATAGATTAGATACGGACGGAGAAACGCATTGCGGACTGTTGGGAGGAGTTGTATCATGGAGTTTATGGTCTGATGGTCTGCATTTAGCGTGCAGAGTGAACCTGGGAAGCATTTTCCTCCATTCTACATGGCCATAGGCGTTTTCAGAGATCAAAGCGATCTATCCAAGCTCATTATACAAGGATACAGCTGCCTCTTGAAGGTTCCTTTGCGCGGATTAATATTCGATTTTTGAAGGTGTTTTTAATAGATTTTGTTTTGTCCCCACACAGAGAATTTTCGTAATTTCTATGAAGTCCGCCCAAGTTAGTAATTTTCTAGGAAGGATTGATTACCTTACTTTCTCCCATGTCAATGTTCGGAGTGTTGTCTCTGAACATGTCAACGTCCTGTCGTGTATTTGTCTTGTTCTTTGCTGTTTTTATTTTGCTGAGTAGGAGAGGAATTTTTCGACTAAACCTTCTACACTGTTATTCTTAACTGATCCATTATTTCTACCAAATCCTTTTGCTATTTACATTTATCCCTTGTAACTTTCTGCAAGCTACTCCTGACGATCCCTTGACAAGCCCTCCTCTTCGGAATGGTTGGGTTCAATGAAGAGTTCGCCGTTCTTCATAACCACTTGGACAGTTTCGCCCTCCTTAACTTGACCCTTAATCAACAACATTGCTAATGGGTTCAAGAGTTTCTTCTGCAAGACCCTGTTCAAAGGTCTGGCTCCATATATAGGATCATACCCCTTCTCTGCCAAATAATCCTTAGTCTCGTTTGAAAGGACCAAATGCATTCTCTTCTCATCCAATCTCTCCTCAATTTCCCTCAAACGGATGTCCAAGATGTTCCTCAAAGACTTCTTCGACAATCTGTTGAAAACTAAAACATCATCAAGACGGTTCAAGAATTCAGGTGGGTAATAGAGACGAAGGTTTTCAATAATTTCGTCCTTGACAGAGTCCTCAATATGTCCATCTTCAGAGGTATGCTTGTCTGCCAATAAAATTTCTTGACCAATGTTAGAGGTCATCACAATGATAGTGTTACGGAAGTCAATGTGTTTGCCGTGGGAATCAGTTAACGAACCCTCGTCCAACACCTGAAGCAAAAGTTTAGCCACATCTTTGTGCGCCTTCTCAAACTCGTCGAACAAAACAACAGAGTACGGCTTTCTTCTTACTGCCTCAGTCAACTCTCCACTGTCTTCATATCCAACATAACCCGGAGGAGATCCGATCAATCTAGAAACGGTATGCTTCTCCTGGAATTCCGACATATCAAATCTGATCACCAGTGACTTGTCGTTGAAAAGGAACTCGGCCAACTGCTTAGTCAACTCGGTCTTACCTGTACCTGTCGGACCCAAGAACATAAAGGAGGCAATAGGTCTCTTGTCACTAGTAAGTCCTGCTCTCTGCAATCTAACGGCTTCAGAAACAGCATTGATGGCTTCATCCTGTCCAACAACATGCTGCTTGAGAATGACCTCCATGTCAAGCAACTTGTCCTTCTCACCTTTCATTAAGTTGTTAAGTGGGATACCAGTCATCTTGGAGATGACTGCAGCAATGTCGTCTGAAGTGACCGAATCATGTAACAACGATGTGCTCTTGAGTACATCTTCGGACTCAGTGAGCTCTTTCAACTGGCTTTCCAAAAGTGGAATTGTCGAGTATTGCAACTCAGAAGCTTTACCGTAGTTACCTTCTCTCTGCAGATGTTCCAAGTCAAATCTGGCCTGCTCCAAGTCGGCTTTGGCCCGCTTAACATCATCAATCACCTTTTTCTCACCTTCCCACTGCAGCGTAATTTCCTTCAAGTCTTCCTCTTTCACCTTCAAATCCTCTTCCAACTTATTTCTGCGATCCACAGACAAATTGTCGCTTTCCTTGCGCAAGGACTCCAACTCGATCTCAATAGTCATGATCTGACGGTCCAATTGGGTGATGGCATCAGGCTTAGACTCGTGCTGCAATCTCAAAGTCGAGCACGCCTCATCCACCAAGTCAATTGCTTTGTCGGGAAGAAATCGGTCAGTAATGTACCGATTTGAGTAAAGTGCAGCGGTGACAAGGGCACCGTCAGCAATGCGGACACCATGGTGTACCTCGTACTTCTCTTTCAAACCTCTCAATATGGAAATGGTATCCTGGACTGTGGGCTCACTCACCATAACTGGTGAGAATCTTCTGGCCAAGGCTGCATCCTTCTCCACGTACTTCCTGTACTCCTCGATTGTGGTGGCTCCACACAAAGAGAGCTTCCCACGCGCCAATGCGGGCTTAAGAAGATTTGAAGCGTCAATGGAACCTTCAGCTTTTCCTAACCCCATAAGAAGATGCAACTCATCAACAAAGAGAATCACCGAACCCTTCTTGGCCTCGACTTCTTCCAAGATCTTCTTCAATTTCTCCTCGAAATCTCCTCTGAACTTTGACCCGGAGATAATTCCGGCCAAGTCTAAGGTGATGATCAGCTTCTCTTTCATTGACTCAGGAACCTCTCCTTTCAAAATCCGCTGAGCAAGTCCCTCCATGATGGCCGTTTTACCTGTACCGGCATTTCCAATAAGTACTGGGTTATTCTTTGTTCTTCTGGACAAAATCTGAATGGTTCTCCGGATTTCCTCGTCTCGGCCTATAACAGGATCCAACTTTCCATCCTTGGCCATCTGCGTCAAGTCCGAGCCATACTTTTCGAGCGCTGGACGATTATCCTCCTGATTCTGCTGCATCTGGAGGCTCTTAGGTGTACTAGAATGGAAATTTCTGGAAAGCCCACCAATCATGCCAATATTAACTGGTCTAGAGGTGAGCGCTAAAGTGGGGCTCCTCGTTGCTAATGATAATGAACGCAAAGCATTGGGCATCGGACGAGTGCGCCCAAGTGGTCTGGATATGGCTCTGGTATTTATTCTTGACCTAAGCATTGAAAGTATCCAAATGTTCTATTCAATCCAGGTAGTGGATTGGCCCATTGTTATATAGGACTCTAATGCACGTGACTGGAAGGTTCAGGAATATTCTGGAATAGTGAAAGGGAATGACTGAGGAAGCAGGGCCCCCTAACATTTGAGAAGGGACCTATGTTAATTATCGTAGAGGAGGTTATAGTGATCGGCTAATTGGTTCTAGGAATCCTTTGGAAGGTTATTCGTTGGTGGTTGGTTCATCACAATGTACTGCAGGTAATATGTTCTATCTACTCCAATTGAGGGGGGAAGGAAAGAATGATTCTTGATTAATAAAAAGTAGAAATCAGAAAAGGAAAGGAAGCTACAAAGAATTATTCAGAAGTGTAATGAAGGCGGGAATGAAGTGATACTGTAGAAAGGATTATGTTTTGGCTGCAAATTGGCTATGCAACAATTATTTCTGTTGAGGAAGGTACGAATCAAACTTTTTTATAATAGCTAACCATAATATATAGAAAGAAGACAAACCTCTTCTGAAGAAATGAAAAAGAGAGGCCGAAAATCAGGTCGAGTGATAATAATTGAAGGGAAGGGTCTCTCACACCACTAGCTTGGAATCTGCACATCAGCATTCCTGTCGAATCATTTTTATTGAGAATCAAGATTATACAATCTAGGAAGTTAAAATTAATATCTACAACCAGAGGAAATAAAGACAAAGAGCCCCTCCTGAAGAAATTGAAAATAGATGGAAAAATTGCAGATATAATGAAATGTTTGAAGAATTGAAATATCAAAAAAGTCGTCACCCCTAATCATGAACCAGCATCTATCTATGCCGCAGATTTTTTTTTTACGAATCAAGATTATATATTATAACTAATAACTAATTACTAATTACAACACACAACTACAACCAGGGTAAATGAAAACAAAAACCCCTCCAGAAGAAAGTGAAAAAGAGTCCGAAAAAATCCAGGCAAAAATGAAGAAGTGGAAGAAGTGGAAAAGATTGTACCGCTAATCTAAATTAGCGAATATATATACTGCAGTGTACCATATCCAATGCATCAACTCGGTCTCGCCTAGCTCAGGGAGGGCATTCGAAGGATATGCAACCCATCGAGTTCGTCGAGCATAATTAAGACGTATTAAAGCTGATTGTTGGCCAGGGAGGGCAGTGACCGACCACCACATGTCCACAACGGGAATTATTTTTTTTTGTAATTATTATCAAAGACTGGATAGGGTTATGGCTGATCTGCAAGATCGTTCAAGAATCACTAAAACTTCATTTTTTCTTTCTTTTACGAATCAAGACTTTGACCGCTTGTAAATAAAAGAATTTTTAATAAAAAGCCTGAAATTGAAATAATACTTGATATTTGATAAAGACATCTCTGATGAAGTACCAGTAAATCTCAGGCTTTAATGAATGTAGCCAGTACCGCCTGTGTGGCGTAATGGTTAGCGCATTTGACTTCTAATCAAAAGATTCCGGGTTCGAGTCCCGGCATGGGTTATTAGGCGGTTTTAGCTCAGTTGGGAGAGCGTCAGACTGAAGATCTGGAGGTCCTGTGTTCGATCCACAGAAATCGCATGTTTTTCCTTTTTGTGATATTGCTAAGCAAGTGGAGCCTCCCAATTTTTTTTTTGCTTTAGATGGCTACGCAAGTGTGTACCGTTGCATGGACCCTGTCTCATGCGATGTCTATAATATACCCTATTTATCATCCCAATAGTCGTCAGCGTGAAACCCAGGATGGGCTCTGAACGACGGTAAGTCGTCTCGTCCAGCGAGATTGCCGTTGTTATTATGCAGTGATCTGTCAGCATTTCCAGTGTTGCCATCGGCATCATCATCGTCAAGGTATTCCACCTCGTAACTGTAGTTTTCGTCATCATCATCGTCTTCGTAGATGCCGTGCCTAAGTAGAGCATTCGTCTCAGTTTGAACTTCGTTTCCGAGATTCTCTACAGCCAACTCTCTCATTGGAATTCCGTCTCCCAAATCAATCTCTTCATCGTCTTCCTGTCTTGCAGCGCTTGGTGTATGTGTAGGTGTCACCTCCGTCGTAGAATCTGAACCAGTTGCCAAACTAGGGATATCCTTTCCATACGGAACCACAGGCTTTGCAGTTCTTCCGAAGAAAAAGTCCTTGAGCAACTCAAACCTTCCACGGAATGTATCTCTCTTCGTAGGATTCGTATTGCTAAACTCCATGACATCATCCAAGCTTATCGGGCGGCCCAACATGCCCACGAGTTCAAGCTTCAGCTCCAAGTCACGAATCGAGTAGTACCACTCCCATGAGCACGTCAAGGTGAACATATCCAAGAGGTAGGGGATGAAGGCAATCCACGAAGTTACGAGCCACTTGTCCCTCCACAATGTCGCCATCAACAAGGTCAACACGAAGTGAGTCGCTATCATCAGCCATGTCAACACCGCTAGGGGCATAAGCTTCTTGGAGTAGGAAACCTGTCTGGGGCTCGAGGCAGTTCCCCAAATGGTGTAGTAGGCAAGAGCAATGGAGAACCAGATTATGAGGAGAAGACGCACGGCGATTTTGGTGCTCAAGGTGGCAGAGCTCGCGGCAGAAACATAGGCAAAGTAGTCAGTGAGTTGGACCTGTTCAATGATGGAGAAAATCAAGTATCCGATGATGATGGCTATGCCCAAGTATGTGTTTGGTCGTTTCCAGCGCGGAAGAGTCAACTTGATCACAAGTTGCACCACCGCCAAGTTTGTCAAAAAGTGAGAGATGATCAAAACCACCGAGTAAGGATGGCGTTCGTTGACGATACCAAGGATCCGGATCATATCCAAAGAATCTGAATAGTACTCCTCGCGAGCCACATCGGTAATCTTGCTGAGAAGGACGGTGAGTACCACCAGGTAGAAAAAGGTAGCAATTAGCGTGAGCAACGGCTTGCGCTTGTGTTTGGGCAGCAACAGAAACAACAACATGAGCATCCAGCACGAGACGCACAGCCCCAGGATGGTGAAGAGAAGCGCCACGAACGAGTCGCCGTTGTCGGATATATTGTATGGGTTGCGCCTGAAGTCGTCGACCCACTCCAGCACGTCGACAGCGCTGAGATTCTGGTGCTTGATTTGCTGCTTAAGCTCCTTGATGGAACAGTTGGTGACATAGTAGGCTGGGAGAAATTCGGTAATATTACCCAGCGACGAGAAGTCGTAGTAGTCGTAGTAGGTGATCAGCCCCAGGGTGAGCGAGTACACCGAGCAGTTGAGATCGAGCCCGTTATTCAGCAGTAGGAAATACACGGAGTAGTTACTCATGATGGACGCGGAGGAGTTGGTTTCCGTGTCGAACAACATGGTTTTATAGGGAGTGGAGCCAAAATGCTGGGCAGTCGGTTTTTTCTTAGCATGCATGACTGCGTGAAGGACGCAATGTAGATGTAGGAAGTTGAAAGCCCCCAAGCTGTAGATGGAGGAGGTGGGTGGATTTTGCGGTTGCTAGTGATTAGGTGGGTGGGGGTGGCCAATGGCAGTGATTTCGCGGTGTTTTATTTTTTCGTAACTGTAGAATGAGATTTGCTTTGGTGATGGTGGATGTGTGTGGCAACGATTGAGATGCAGCATACATATAGAGTGCAACACAATGATTGGGATAGATAATTGGAGCCGCAAAGTAAACTGTTTCGCGATTATATGTTTTAAATTTGTTTTGATACATTTCATTCATACTACTGGTAGGTTTGGTTCGCATCTCAGATATAACTGGGGATGTGAGCCGAGGAATTATGGGGATAAATAACAAAAAATGGGAGCAAAGATGGAAGTGAATACCTGGATGAAGCAGTTAGGTACTGGAAAAAAGTGGGGGATGTCGCATGTTGTGTCAAGAAGCCGATATCTTGCAGATATTTTCAGGACAGGAGCCCGCGCAGAAGCAAAGGTTTGGATGGGAAGGTGGTGTGAACAAAGGGCCAGAAAATTCGAAACCGGTATTCTTGGAGCTGTACCAATTTTCCCGACATCCTGTTTCTTGTGTTTAGGGTTCGGAGTGGCAGAAGGTGCTGGAGCTCGAAGCGAGGAATTTTAGGAAAGTACAAGCGGAAGTAAGCGAGACGACGTTTACTGCCAATTGCACATGAGACTCAATGGAAGGTCACCGCTAAAACGAGTTTAAGGTAGTGAAGCTGGGAAAGGGTTGGGTAAATTATAAACGGGGGAGAATAGACGGGATGGTTGCCCCAGGTTCAGTGAGTAGTAAATTTACACAGCGAGCTCGACGAAGCCTGAATACATTTCAAGAGTGCGCTTTAAAAATAGTGTAGAGCAACGGTCCGGAGAATCAAGTGCAGCATTTGATTCTGGTTGTAGCGCAATCTACAGAGCGGAATGGAATTATCGTATGCGCTCGAGAACCAGAGGCAATCATGAATCATTACAATTTCATGGAATTGCAATTGACTAGAGAGATGCACCCAACTATTATTGTTGGAGAAAGTTGGAATGTGCTGCGCAGGTTATGAACGGCCACAACCACGAAGTATGCTGATCTCGGAGCTTCGTGCTGTCTGATTGGTAAATAAGTAGTACTGAAATTTCATTATTCTGTAAATTGCTTTCATGTTCCCAGTAGAATCCGAACCCTCTCCTGATAATTGTATATCCATAGCTGTACATACAGCAGCAACTAGTATAACGTAACCAATTCAACTTTGGCATACTTTCCTTGTGTAGGGAGTTCTTTGGTTAGAAATTCCTCACTCGAGTCTCTTTCATTGTCATCTCGAAGCCCCACCGCAACTTTTACGAGTATGCCAATTATTTTTGACCCAATGTTCCTTCATACACTGCCATGTTTACCTCACCGTGAATGTTTCACACGACCTCTCCATAGTGGGAGACAATTCTCTATTCAACAAAACATCCACACTGCCAAAATATTTGAATACCTCCACCGCGTCGTAACATCTATCTCATTTTCCACTTTTTAATCCTCTCCTTCCCCCCATTCACTCACCTTTTTCCACCTTTCATTCCTCTAACTTACACGTCTGCTGCGAACTATATACAAGTCACAAAAGTTCCAACCTGATTTCGATTTTGCTTTCCATAACTCCACCGGCCGCTCAACTCAGCTCCACTGCTATCAAACTCACCAGGCACCCACACCCAACATGTCTATCAATGGCTCAGTGCATGACTTGTCGGCAAGCATGCAAAATTTGGCCGTGGAGCACAAGAAGAAGAAAAGACCTCAACGAGCTTTCCATGCTACATTCACCCAGCCGCCGTCTATAGCCCAGCTGCAGCCGCTAGGAAGTCCCTACATGTCGACGCCCACCCACCAGCTGCTGGGATTCTTCACTCCTGCCGACGCACAGACGTTCGCCCATGCCAACTCTCTGTTTGTGTCCAACTTCAACTCTGAGGTCCATACGCCTGTGAACTCGAACTTCTCGCCTGCTCCGGTTGTTCCAAACACTCCTGTCGCGTTCAATGGTGCTCCGATCATTCCCGCTTCTCCAGCAGTGGTCGACGTCTCCACTCCCCACGATATCGCTGCTCTGAACCAATACTCAGATCTCTCTTTGTGCGGTGCAAGACGCATGGGCCAGGAAGAGTACTACACGCCGCAGTACGATGCTGAAGGGAACAATTTGGGCTACAAGTCTTTTCTCTCGTTTCAGAATATTGTCCCGCCAATTGCCGGTACCCAGTATCATGCCGTTGACCAAGGCACAGCCACGCCCAAACATATGCGTGCTACCATGTACAATGTTCCGGAATCGGAGACTTTGAGGAAGGCCACGAAGTTGCCTATGGCGGTGACTATCCGTCCATTTGCGCCTTTGTTGCCCACCGAGGATCCCGTTCCCACCGTGGACATGTCGACTTTAGGCTCTGCAACTTACACTGACAAAATGGACATCGGTCCCCCAAGATGTAACCGTTGCAGAACGTATATCAATCCGTCCATGATGCACACATCCTCGGGAAAAGCCACTTGTAACATCTGCCAGTTTCCCAACAACACGGTGCCTCCAGAGTACATTTCGATGTTGAATCCAATGACCAACCAGAGAATCGACAGAGAATCTCGTGCAGAGTTGCACAAGGGAGTCTACGATATCATTGTGCCCAAGTACTACAACGTGGGGGGCGAGGCGAACACTCCAAGCGGCCTTCATCATGTGTTCTTGGTTGATGTTTCTCACCAAAGTATAATCAAGCAGTTGCCCGTGTTAGTGGCTGATGCTATTCGTGCAGCCATTTTCGACTACTCCGAGGAATACGGCTCGGAGACTGTTGCTGCAAAGCTTAAGCTTGCCATCATCTTGTTCGATAAGAGCATGCACTTCTACAATTTATCATCCACACTTAACTCCTGCCAGATCTCTGTTTCTGGAGACTTAGACGATCCATTTATTCCATTCCACGAGGGGCTATTCGCTGATCCAGAGGAGAGCCGCTTGGTTATCGAGGATGCCCTAAATAACTTGGAGATGCTCTGCAACGAAAATGTGCTACACGACACTGAGCCGTGTTTCTCTGTCGCGGTGCGTACGGCAGCTATGTGCTTGGATATGGTTGGTGGTGGAAAAATCACCTCCATTCTCTCGACTTTGCCCTCATGGGGTCCAGGGGGGTCAAAGATCAAGGAGAATAGAAATGTGGGAAGGAGTGCACTGGCAGAGATGGAGAAGAAGTTATTCTCAGCAGACAACGACTATTATAAGCTTCTTGCCACAGACTTGGTGGCACAGAATGTTGGATTAGATGTTTTTGTAGTGGCTACTACCTCAGTCGATGTCTCCAATATTGGCTGGTTGGCTTCTGTCACAGGAGGAACTATCTACAAGTGGGCCAACTTCAATTTTGAGCGCGACGGTAGATCCCTCACTTCTCAAATAGTGTCCTCCGTCAAGAAATGTACGGGATACCAGGGCCAGTTGAAGTTGAGATGCTCTAGCGGTCTCCAGGTATCTCAATACTATGGATTCCCATCGGGCAATGACACTGTCGTTGGGTTATCGTCTTCACTGCCAGACCCAGTCATCCCCGTACTTAATGAAGATCAGACTTTCACGGTTTTGCTCGAATACGACGGCACTTTGGACACCAAGTACGACTGTCACTTCCAAGCCGCCTTGTTGTACACAGACCCTCAAGGTGTGAGAAAAGTCAGAGTGATCAACTTGGTACTTGCTGTTAGCGAACGCTTGCAGGATGTTTTCAGTTTTGTTGACCAGGATGCCGTGGTTACTACTGTCGTACGTGACACGTTGTCGTTCGTGGGTAAAGAGTCCATCTCTGAGTTGAGAAAGTCGGTCAACGAGAAGCTCGTGGATGTGTTCACACTGTACCGAGCAATGAGCGAAGAGAACCATAACAGAAACTCAACTTTAACCAACCAATTGATATTTCCTGACTCTCTCAAGCATCTTCCAACATATTTTTTAGCTCTTGATAAGACCAAGGCCTTGAGAGATTCCACTGCAGTCCATGCTGACGATCGCTTATGTGACGTCTTCCAGATGTTGTATATGCCCGTGGAGAGATTGGTGCACCATTTGTATCCTGCCATGGTGGAGTTGCACTCAATGTTGGACGACGATGCCCTTATAATTGATGATCCAAGTAACACCAGCGGGTTCATGAAGGTTCCCGAATACAAACCGTTAACAAACGCAAGTTTGGATAGTGGAGTCTACGTGTTGTGCAATGGTTCGACCGTTTACGTGAGAGTCCATCCAGATACCAACAGACTCCTCCTCAAAGATCTCTTCGGCGACCACGTCGAAACAGTCAATGATATCGACCCGTTGATTGACTCGTTGCCTGAGCTTCCAACTCACATCTCTCAGCAGGCACGTCATCTTGTCAAGTACTTCCAGGAGCACTTCATTGGCTCGTGCTCTATTGGAAACTCTGCTATCCAAGTGGTTAGAGATGGCATCGACAGTCTTTCATATGAATTCAGAGAGTGTTTAGTTGAAGATCACCTCCCATCAAAAACAGTCAACACGTCGCCAAGTTACGCTGAGTTCTTGCAATCCTTGCATGGCGCTATCAGAGGCAGAGTTGAACTTGAGAAAAAAAATCTCAAGCGAAGCACTCATGTTGAACATCTGCACGACACGCTAGCTCAAAGAATGATTCATTTCTAAGGTCATATACCAAGAAAGTACAGCAAAAGTTCCATTCCATTTCGTTCTCTTATACGTAACTCAAAACTTGAGCTGACCCATTTCGATAATTTCCCGGATGGTCAACATGATATCCTTGCTCTTGGTTGTCAAGACCACATTCTTGATCCCAGCCTTCAAAGCGTTGTTATTCTGGATATCCTCCGACTGTTTCAACAGACTAGCTGCTTCTACTACGTTCACAAGGTAACTGCAGACCCGAATAATTAAATCATCGTTAGTTGCCTGTTGCTGGAAAATGCTTGATGTAATCTCCAATAACTTAGTGGAGATGTCATTCTTGGATAAGATCACCATCGAAACCAAATTGAATTCCAGCGTAGCATTAGCAAGCAACCCAGCAATGACAACCTGCAAACCAACGTCTCTGGAATGGAGCATCTTCACCATTACATCCAAGTTCTTCATACTTTCGGGATTGTCAGTATTAAAGAACTTGGCAAGCATTTGGGGGTCAGAAATAAGATTATTGATAAGCTCCCACGCAGCTTTTCGAATGTCAGGGATAGTGCTATCGATCATCAAATCTTTCAAGTGACCATCAAACAACCTACGGATAAGGATGTTCGTGAGATCATTCTCTTGAAGTGCGGACAAGTTTGTTAAGGCAAGTAAGCCGCATAACCTGTCAAACGGAGTGAGACTCATGCTTAATGCTGAGGTAGGGTCATCCAATTCTGATGAAGTGTAATCTGCAACTTCCGGACCGAGTAGTTCTACCAAAAACGGAACCACAGTCTTTATGTCGAAATCAGAAATTAACAATTTCGGATTAACAGATCGACAAATAATCGCCAAAGCTCGAAGCGAACGCAAGCGCGTTGCAAGCACTCCTTCAGCAGTAGATAAACCTTCGGTTCTCTCAGTTCCTTTCTTAATAGCACTATTCTCGGTTAAGTATTTCAAAAGAATAGTTAGTCCACCTTGCGACACAATATCACGTTCAACGGACTTTTTTGCGCATTGTGACAAATTGTCGACAATCTGGACGGATTGGGTGATGATAGATTCTTTGCTAAGATTAAGACCCCTGAGAGTCCCCACAAGCCTGTGGGTTTCCACGAGTGCCTCATTGAAAAGCTTTACGGCTGTTTCGTCATCCTTGACGTCGTTTCCGTTGGGTAAGGAGATCTTCTTCAAATAATTGACCGTTGATGCGTCCTCGTCGCCACCCTTTGCCTTGATTTCAGAAAGATTCAGCAAGACTACCAAAGCCCCATAAATCGAAGAAGATTCCTTTTCGGTCTCCAAAATAAGTAGCAACTTCTCACAGACCTTTTCATCGAGTCTGAGACTCCGCTTAACAGTTGCTCCTAAAGATAAGTAAGATAACGCTTCAAGGACGTCATGCACACACTCCTCACCAACTTCACAAACTCTCAATAAATTCTTTGTGTTGTCAAGAACAGTCTTTAGGGATATTTTCTTCTCAATAGACGTAAAACTCCATAATTTGACGAGGCAAAGCAACGACAAAGCAACGACTCTATTTGGATCCAGAAGCTTGGCTCTTGAGACGAAAAAATCAAGGAAATTGTCCATATTGAACTTTCGTGTTTCTTCGTCGATACATGACAGAGAAACGGCCCGTAAAATATGCTCAGCCATGCGAGTATCTTCACCTTTGTCATTTGGCAGTAACTTGAAAATCTTGGCTAGCATGACATCCTTGCAGTCATTACTGATGTATACAGCTTTAATTTGTGCTGGAAAAATGGGGAAAAACGTTTCGATTGTTGAAAAGAACAGTAGCTCGTTTAGGCGCGATGTTGATGACAGAGCAATGGTTGATATTAAGAATTCAACAACGAGTCCAGATGACAATTCAGAACTTTGGCGGGAAACCAATGCAAGTGTTAACACCACCAAATCATGGACTGTCTTATCATCAATTGCAAGTAAGAGGAGCAACTTTCCGAATACAAGACCTGCTAAGTTAGGATATTGTAAGCAAATAGACAGGCATATGTTCAAATAGAATTGTAGCTCATCCAGAAGTTTTGAAAGATCAAGTTTCTGTTCAATGGCTTCCAATACCGACTTTGCGCACGATTCTGTATCAATTAGCAGCACAAGTACAGAGCGTCCCTGCTGATGAGACTGTACCGACATCAATGTGTTTCCTGGAAAGTTTTTGAGGATATTCAGGTATTCCAGTCGCTTTTTCTTATCTTTGAGGGATTGCTCAAATGTATCCCATTGCATTTTGGAGAGAGGAGTACCATTTTGGATCAGTTGGGACACCTCCAGGTCAATAGACAATTTCTGGAAAGATTCTTCCATTTTCAGATACTAACAGTGGAAAGCTACTTATTTCTATTTGCACTATCTCGGTTTTATACACTAGGGAAGTATTTGGATAAATTTCCAGTGTCTAGAAATCTTCCCCAGCTTCCAGTTATTGATGTAGTGTTACACACACGACTTTGCCGCACTCATTCCAAGAGTCATGACTTACTTAGAACTCACATTTCACCATGGACACCACCGCCGTTCTTGAGAAGTACACACAGGACCTGCTGAACCTACCGCTAGAGGTTAAACATCTTTTTGAAGAACTCAAAACAAAAGATGCACAGCTTGCCGAGGCGAGAAAAAGATACCAAACCAAAGACTCTCAACTTCACAAATTCATACGCGCCAATGGAACACTTACAAAGCATCCAAAGGAGCAGCAGATATATCAGAAAATCGAAGAGGACATGAAACTCGTTCAGCAAATCCAAAAGGAAAAGATTCTATTGGCGAACACTGCACTTTTTTTAGTATCCAAGCACATGTATAACTTCGAAGTGGATATCCAGAAATTGGAGAGGGACGACCTCCTTGCGCCGTTGGATGAAGATGCGCTCGAAGATTCCGTTGATGATATGAGTGCCACGGCCCGTTCTACGCCAGATCCTGTCAAGAAGAAGCGTACTTATCAGGTGATGAAACAGCGGTATAAGAGAGTTAAGAGCGAGGACTTGGACGACTATGGGATGGAAGACAGCATGTCGTCCGGACTTTCGTCCAGACATCAGTCCGCGGGTGTCGCCAACCCTGTTGGATCCAGGCCTACGGGTAACGATGACGCAGACAACAATTTGTACTGTTTCTGTCAGCGAGTATCATTTGGGGAGATGATTGGATGCGACAACGACGACTGCAAGTATGAATGGTTTCACTGGTCTTGTGTCGGGATCACAAGTCCTCCAAAGGACGATGAGGTTTGGTATTGTCCGGACTGTGCACCAAAGATGGAAAAGAGAAAGAAGCGGAAGAAGTAATGACCAAATGCTACAGGGAATGGATAAAGGGAACACGAGGAGAGAGCGAAAAGCGATAACTGGAGGTTGATATTCGTGCTCCAATAAAAGATTTGATTCTATTGTTGAATCGCACAACAAGAATGAACGCCATCTCACTGGCCGACTACGTTGTAGCATGGTGTGCTTGATCTTTGTTTCGTTTATCTTTCTCACTTCTGCTTAAAGATTCATATATCAGCATTGAGAGGTAAATCGGGTGCTCTCAAGGTGATCAATCCTGCACTTATCAAATCTCCGAATCGTCTTTCCCTTGGAACCAATGAAAAGTTTCTCAGTTAAGAAACGTCGCATAGACTTGTCGTTAACATTCTCCAATGCTCATCCGGTTTCAATTGGTGAGCAAATCTATTATTCATCGGCACGGGCTCAAAAAGCACAACACGCTTTTGTTTATCTCGCACGTGATGCCCGCGCTCAAACCACCCTGAAAGAATCTCGGGCATCGAATTGATATCTGACATCATCCCATGAGATTCCTTCGCTTGATCGCCTTTGGTACAGTGCCTATGGTACTTGCAGTCGATAATACTGATACCGGTACAAATGCTGCTACCTCTGCTGCCACAGTGGCCACTCCTCTAATTGCAACAAATTCACCATCAACCACGTCCTTAACGACACCCGGTGCTGCTGTCGCTGCCACTGCTGCCACCTCAGCAACCACTGGAGTTAATACCAGAGTTACGGGTACCGGAGTGTCATCTCCAACTACCGGAACGGGAACTGCAACTGGAACTGCAACTGGAACTGCAACTGGAACTGCTACTGGAACTGCTACTGGAACTGCAACTGGAACTGCAACTGCAACTGGAACTGCAACTGGAACTGCCACTGGAACTGCCACTGAAACAGTCAACACTGCTACCATGAACGCCTCTCAGTTGTCTGTATATTCCGTCACCAGGACTATGGATGCTAACCATCTCATTGCATGGAGTGCTACGCATACTTTGGGACAAACCCCAGCAACTGGAACCGCAACCACTGGCACTGGCACTGGCACTCTCACGGGGACTGGGACTGGCACTGGCACTGCGACTTCTTCGCTGTCTTTATCCGCATCCAGTTCTGGTACAGGCCTTAGCAAGTCATCTGCTTCCACTACTGCTACTGCTGTCCCTCCACCCGCAAATGACATACCTCTGACCGTCAGTATTATCACAACATACATCAGACCCACAAGTACGTCTGTCCCAGCCACTTCCAATACTTCGGGTAGATCGCTGGTAAACGCGCTGGCAAATGCCGCCTCCTCTACAAACGGCATGGTATTGTTACAAGTTCTTGCACTTGCCGGATCTATTGTAGCTACGTTCTTTTAGTTAAAGTTCAATACATTCGCTTCGTCGGTGAACCTTGTTTGTTTGAGTATGACACGTCCTCACTCCATATCTCTTCTCTGTACTCTCCAACACTACAACTCCATTATCTGCAAAAATGTTCAGGCTACTGCTCCATAGCAGAAGAAGAGCGTTTTATACGAGCGGAATCCAACTCAACTCTGCAAATCCGTTTTTGTATTGCACTAATGTGACCGATTTGGCGTCGAGAATCGACAAATCCATCATCTCGGCCAATGTTGTCTCACCGCAGACTGCTTTGGAGGCATTAAGAGCATGCAGAGATGCTCAGCATGAAATATACCAGTACGACAAATTTGAGCAAGATCCAACCAATAAGAAGATCCAGAAGCAGATCGATCTTGTGTTGAACGATGAAAAGGTCAAGTTCGATGGAGCACTATTGAAGAAAGTATTTCTTCTCAATTTCCCAGCGCCCACAGTGGTCAAGGTAATTCAAAACTACTACAAGAGAGACCCGAAAGCGGTCATTGAGATGAACACCGCGTTGATAGCGCTTCGAGACTCGTTGTACAATGCGGACATTGACAGCGCGGTCAAGATCACCGACTTGACTGTCGGATACCCCACGTATATTAAGAAGAAGAATGACCTGTTGCGTAGCGGCATCTACAAGTTGGCAGCTACAGCAATCGGAATCACTTTCTTCTCCAAGGTGGGTGTCCAGCAGGTTATTGACTTGGGATGGCTTTCTCCAGCATGGAAGCATTTGGGTTCCATCAATGCCATGGTGTTGACGTATCTATTGAACTCGAGTTTCTTTGTGGCAATTGTCAGATTCGGGAGGCAGTTAAGTTTTGCAGGTGGAGACTACTTGACTTGGCAGAAGGGTACTTTCTACACTCATTGGTATAAGCATGCAGACGAGATGGCTATGTGTACCAGAATCGTAGAGACGGATCTCAAGTTGAACGGTGGACTCGAGAATACTCCTTCATTGATAGAGGAATTGTGTCTCAAGGACGAGAATGTCAGCAACCACCATACTTTGCAACCCGGATTAACTAGAGAAGGCAAGAAGGTACGGTTATTGGAGCCCAAGGACAACCTCGAGGATTTGAAGCTACAAGCATACTGGATGAGTGGAGGAGATGGGTTTGAGTGGGTGGAGCCCGACCAGGATCCTGCGGAGATTGTATGGAGGCAGCACTTGGCTCAACTCCATAGGCCAGGCTTGAACTCGTCGAGTGTAAAGAGCTTGAAGTGGGCAGAGGAGTTGATCGAGGAGCCAAAATAGATGTACATAGAAATTAGGATGGGTTACAGTTACTAAGGTGTCTTGGTGAATGCCTTGATTGCTAACTGTCTGTAAGGAAAAGAATGAGTACGGAAACCTCTTTGAGAGGCGGTGGGGACTGGTATCTCGGTATTGTGTTTGAAAATATTCCCAGCTGATAACTGTCATTCCTGTCCAATTCCTCAACTCTCACTTTCATTCTCACCATCATCAGTCCAATGAGGGATGAGCCTGATGAAATGCTGCACCTCTAGTCCTAACTCATCCCACGGATCAAATACAGCCCATGCATTCTCAAAGTCGTCGTCCGTTTCGATCATCTGATCCCCCAATTGCATATGCGGCTTCTCATACTCGTCATTCAAGTGGACGTCGCCCTTCCCTTCCATTATTGCGTCGAGTCTCGCAGCTTTGTTGAGCTCGTTGACATCGGCCAAAGCCGTCTCTAACGCCTCTCGGTGCCTCTTCTTGTTGATGTGGTGCAAATTCGAATAGATGTCATGGTAGGTGCTGGACTCGCCCATTCGCAAACTCTGATTGGGTCCCAAATCAATGCTAGACAATAATATGCTATTGCTGTTGGTGCTACCCTGGGGCGTCTCCATGGCGTTGGCAGTGTTTTCCACCCAGATTGAGGTTTTCTCTCTCCACTCATCCATCAGTATGGGGTCGTACCACCAAATGGCACCAAACCACCACGAAGGTCTGTAGCCACGTTTAACCGCCCATTGGCGCCATGACTTGGCCTCCTCGCACCATGGATCGTACGGAATCATCATCCGGGCATATTCTAGTCCAGACAGAAGAACCAATCCTGATCCAGCAAGATAGCGGGTGATGGAGCCCGTTCTCGCCCAGAAAGGCGACTCACCAATGCGAGGAGTCCGTCTGGTCATTAACGTGAGCCCCAAGAGCAACTGGAATGTAGAAACAAGAAAAAGTGCAGGCTTATTGTCTGAGGCAGGTACAATGGGCGTGAAAAGACGAAGCCCGACACTAGGATTCCTTGGAATGAGCGATTGGTCGTGCGACCCGGGCCGGTCGGTTTTGGAAAAGTCACCATGGTCGTTCTTTTTCTCTGGAGGCGGCGTCAGCAGCTGGGTAGCAAAGAGCCACCAAGATTCGATGGAGTTTGAGAAGTTCAACCAGGAAAACTGAAGGGTAGGGTCATTGATCCGTCGGTTGAGGTTGGACTTCGGGCTTCCGGAGGACTCGGCCATTTTCTTGAATTGCGGGGATTTGGAGCGTTGAGGTTGTGATTTTCGGTGATGGCTTCAGTGATTTGAGCAGGTGGAGTTGGTGCGTAGGGTACAGGTCGCAGATGGTGTTGTAGAATTGCTAGCAGGCGTCGGGCGCGAAGGGATTTGATTAATTTGATTAATTTGTAGATGAATGAATTTGCTGAGAGGATTTCAGGCTTCTTTAGATTTCTTTCTTTGTTGTTAATACATTGCGGTCTGAAGATGTGAGACCATACTCAATCATTGAGCAAATTGAGCAAATTGAGCAAATATTTAGCAAAATAGATAAGAGAATATAAAAAGAGGAAAGGAGCTAGTGGTATTCTGAAACTTGCCTTCCCTACTTCCCATTCGGTGTCTTCTTGTTCTGATAGTTTTGAATTGGTCATGAAAGTTGGGTCATTCTGACTAGAAGAGTAAGTAAAGGACCGGATTTTGGCTAATTACTCTGAATACGAGATATACCATACCGTGCCAAATCAAGTCGATAATGAAGGAATTCATTGACTTACTTGATGGTAAGATATGCAGAGACCAAACTGGCTCGACGATTCACATTCCCCAGTTACCGTCACCGCCACACGCTCTAGCTACTACAATCCCACCCCTCTTGAATAGATATGTATTGATCTATTGCTGAATGCTATCAGACGTCCATTTCAAAATGATGCTTAGGCGTCAGAGTACAAGTCCTCCTTCAAGTCAATGCCTAACTCCTGTCTAGTTTCCTTCAATTCGTCTAAGTAAGCTTGGTACTGCTCTTTGTTCTCAACTTTGTGCTTCAAGGCCTCGAAAGTTCTCACGGCAGTTGGGTAGTCGTTGACTCTTCTACAAGCCTCCAATGCCTTTTGAATGACAGAAGGCGAAGGAACCAAATCGTACGAGAAACAGTTGTTCAATACTCTCTGAACCTCGAACAAGTCGTAGGCGTCCTCGAATTCCTGCTCATATCTGCTAGTTAGTACAATGTTGCAAGTTTGGCAATGGATTTCTCATTTTACATTGGCCATTCAAATGCTTGGATAACAGGCAATCGGACCGTTGTTTGGCCATAAATATAGATGTGCCAGCATTGGAAACGTGAACACCACGCAAATTCAGATTCTCTATTTCACATACCTGGCAGTGAACTCTTCAAAGGTCTCCTCGTGGGCAGAGTACATTCTGATCTGAGGAAAGGACATTCTCACCATCTTTGGGGCAGCGAATCTTGGAGCAACCAAGGCCCTAGATCTCAAGGTGGAACGGAAGGCAGAGGAAATCATTTGTGAAAAGATGATGGAGACAAGTGGAGTTTGGAAGTGCTTAATAGAAATTGTGAATCGTACGACGGTGTCGTGTGCGAACCGAGATGGGTTAATGGAAGTGGCCGAGAAAATTGGGTCAGCAGAGTGGGAATTGTGTGATTGGTCAATAATCGGGATACACGTATGCCCCTGGATAATTCGCTCTTTACAATTGGATAATTCGGTGTGTGGCAGCTGCCTTCCTTGTTTATTCCGAGTAGCTGAATGATCAGAGGCTAGCAGCCAATAGAATCCGTGCAATTCGCACTGGTGCACTGGTGTTTCACCACCAGAGTCCAGAGAGTAGGCTGCAAAATACCTAGCGATTCAACAGATTAGGCAATGGTAATAGGATGGCAAAGTGAGTAGTGCTTTCTATTTCTTCGCTCATATTTACTTTCTTAAGCCGACATGAAAATCAATCTCCTCGCTCTTTTTTTTTCTTTAATTCACAAATGTTCATAGGGAGCATGTCGTTAGGGCCAATGATGTTTACCAGAAAATCTATTAACATCATTGGATCGACCGGAAAAAGCTTATGTGGCTAATAACTTCTGTTGCATCTCATGTAGTCCTTTTCCAAATCCAAATGTTCTCTTCGTGGACTAGTCAGATCCGAAATCGTTCGTTTATGTAGAACCATTAAATACAATTCATTCTTGAATTTGGAAAACACCCATTAAGAATATTCAATTGCAAGTAGGTTGCTAATAATATTCTTGCGAACTCAGAGACATGCGAATGGGATACCATGGAACTTATGGAACTTGTATATGAGCAACGACAAATGTAGAATGATCCCTGTTCCACATTTTTGCACCCGGACCGTCGTAGTCACGTAGAATCATACAGGTTCGGAATTTATCCACGGAGTTGTGGCTTGCGGGGCCGGCGACCTCCCTCTATAGAATTGTTTCGGTGGCCACTTTTGCAGTGCTTTCTGGGAACGAAGGTCAGGTTCAAATTAATAGGCTTCCATTCTGGCAAGTTGCGCACATTAACCTTGAGTTTCTTTGTATCTTCTTTGCCGAGCCTGAGCTTTATTGTCACCCAAGACTTGGGTCCACTCGAGTTGACCTTCAATGAGCTCGACGCTTCTCGAATAAACATGTAACCGTGCTTGTTTCGCTTGTAGAACGTGGAACAGTAATCTTCTGGATATACTTTGGTTCCCAAGTTGCGAAGAACATATCTGCTGCACAGGGTTCTGAGATTATCCCCTTCTTCCTTACGGATATTCAAGGTGTCCGAGGTGGGCTTAATCTTGACGGCGACTCTTGGAGGTTCCTTTGCAATAGATTTCTCCTTAGGCTTTGAGTCATGCTTCAATCTGTTGGATCCCTGGCTACTTTCGCTTGGTTTCGAAGCAGTCAGAGGATTCACAGTGTGATCCTTGCTATTGGTTCGCCAGCTTTCGGTCTGCGACTCTAAAAGGAATTTCAGCCTTTTCTGGTGGGAGTTTGGCTTCTTTTTCTCAAAAATCACATCGATTGGCGGAAGCAACTCCGAGGAAGGGCCCAAGGACAAATTCAGGACGTCCACGTCTTCTCTAAACAGGTGCACGTCCTCTCGGTTGGGCATGCTCCATATCGATGGTCGGTGCGCTATAGTTGGGGACTCCAGCTGGAGAGAAAATCTGCTCTGGTCGGAAAACAGATCCCGAAAGTGACTGGGCTCTTCTAGCCCCAAATTGAGTAGCTGTTGGCCCAAGCTGAAATCCAACTTGCGACCAAAGGAAGCATCGTTAAGTATATTCGGCGCGCTATAGCTGATTTGGGCACTTGGCGGGCCGCCCGATACGTCTCCGAGCCCTGTAGCATATGGAGAGATCAGTCCGCTCAACGACAGACCGGCAACCCCAAAAAGATTCAGGGAAAACGACTGTTCCGGGGAAAGAAACAACGGCGTAGATAGAAGACTGGGTGTTCTGTTGCTTGTTACAGCGGCGTCGTCCAAGGTCTGCATTTGCCGACCTTGCTGTCTCTGGATCACTTGATGAAGTTCCAAGTTGGGCGAGACCGAGGGACCCAACGAAGTACCCGGGAACAGATCCACAGTTACGGGAAAGAAGTTGGAGGTGCGGCGCTTGAGCTCGGCAACCATGACAGAGTTCAATTTAGCAGGAAGGGTAGTTCAAGGAGGAAGCTCAGCTGCTTGAATGATCTGCTTTCAGCTTCAGCAGTAAAACCGATAATTCAAGGAGTTTCCCGAATCGAGACCTGCTGCGCTAGAGGGTACATTCACCCCTTGCGGTAATTAGTCCTCCAGAAAGTATCCTCGGGTTACGGCCTCCACGAAGAAACTAAGAGTGGTGAAAATTGGTGCCAAACCTCACTCGGAGCAAATGATGCAGAAAAAACCACTGAGAAAGAACCGAGAAAGATGCCACGGGGAGAAAAGAGAGTCTTCGGTCCAGATCAGGAAGAAGGAATAGATCAGCGATGAGAAGGTACGAGAAGAATGAGTTAATTAATACCCCTTTGGCAAAATTGATTCTTCATTTGTACAGGTTAGTAGATTTATTGCGCGACGTACAGGAGCTGCCGATTTGGGACTGAAATGGATAGAAGGGGCCAAAGGAGAGAAGGGAAGTAGAGAGTTTCGGAGATTCGGTAATATATATCGATATACAGAAACCAAGTAGATCTGAACAAGAAAATGTGTTCGCAGGAAAAACGAAATACCCTATTCTCCGCAATTTGCGGACAGCAAAAATGTTCTGTATGATTGTTGAGAAATACGATTTGTGCGTGTTCGCTGCAGGTCACTTTAACTGGCTATTCGGATTGTGATGAGAGTAGTGTGATTGTCAATAATATGCGGTTGTAACATCAACATTTCCCACCACATCCATTGTTTCCAAATAGCATTCCCAGGACTTCGAAATTTTGATATCGTTCTCTTCCTCTTCGTCCTTGCTTCCTGCCCCCTTTTGAACACTCACCGACAATTCATATAACCACAGTAAGTATTTCCACCAAAGGTCGTGTCCTGATCGCCCCTGATTTGTCATCATCTTAAGATTCTTACATAAGACCTTTTTTTGCAACCAACCCCGCCCATTGCCTAGGAACTCTAGCCAAACGTCAGCGGACGATTGAATTTTCCCTGCCAAGTTACGTATTTTATTCGGTTACCATCACAAACTTCACGAGATCAATTCATCTATGAACACAGACTACTCTTGGAAAGAAACGGGACAAATAGACCCTTCGTTTTCCCGAACAGACAGCGACTACGTGGTAACAGATGTGAGTCGGGGCCGGTCAGATGACCAGCTGCTCGGATCATCAGCAATCAAGACTTCCAACGAACGCATCTCAAACAGCACCGGAGTTAGCATGTCTGCTGACATGCAAGGCAATTTGGCTAGCGACGGACTCCCAGACAGCATCTCGGGAAACAGTATGGCCAGCGGGGGAATTTCAGGTAGTCTAGTCCGCGATAGTGCTCAGCAAATGGACTCAGGCAAGGAAAAACTCAACTCGGGAAGAAGGCACTTGTCTACGACCAAACGGGCAGCACAGAACAGAAATGCACAGAAAGCATTCCGGGAGCGGAGAGAGAAATACGTGAAGGAGCTTGAGGCCACAGCGGCCGAGGTGGCAGAGTTGCATAAGACGATTGAGGAATTACGGCAAGAGAACTTGCAGTTGAGAGATTATACGTTGGCATTGCAGTCGCGGTTGATAGAGTTGAGTCCCAATGTGGCGCTGGGCAATGTTGCCCATCCGCAGTCGACAGAGTTCAATAAGTTATAGACGGAGAGGGGAGAGTGGGAAAAGAAGGAAGTTCACGAAGAAGCGAGAGACGAAACTTGGGAATGAGGAAGAAATTCAGAACCGAGACGAGGCAATCGAGTCCAATTTCATGGACACATATGTATTCTTTACATTGCAGATAGACCGAGACATTCGCTTCTCTATGGCTCGCGATACGTCTACTTGGTGGTCAGCTTCTTCTTCCCAAACATCTGTATCTGGCACTGTCATAATTCCCCTGATACAGTCCTGACAAATCGGACTCCAACGGGACCTGAGAAGCGACACGCTGTTGGATACGGCACTTGCAATCAGAATCACACGTGATAAAATTGGTGCCGCAGAAGAATCGGCATTTTTGCGAGCAGTTGCCTGCCAAGAGAGGAACGTTTACGGAATTAGTGCTCGGAATTTGAGTTGCGGAATCGATACTCAGAAATTGCATTAACATTTCTTTGGGAGCGCCTTAGAGAAACAAAGGTGCAAATTGAATCATGACCAATGGACTTGCCCAATGCTTTAATATTCTAGACTCCCTTCACAGGAAGAGCACTATTTTTTGGTCTTTACGAACCCTTTTTCCACACGATGAACTGGCTGCCCTGGGCCCATGCTCTTGTTATGTCCTTCCTCAGCTGCAGGAATACACGATTGCACAAATTCACGAGAATCCAGTGGAGGTAATATAACGGCGAAGTCCCTTGGCAACTTAATGATTTTGTGTTTCAAAGCTCCCCAGATGTAAACAATCGACAGCTTATCTGGAGATATGCTCCGTATAACCTCTACCTTGTAACCGCTAACCCCGTCGCCATGCTGGTCACTAATTCACCCTCCTGGTCCCCATCCAAAAGTTTGCTTGGTGCGGCAGCCATCTCTATTTGGTGAGAGGAAAATCAAAGTATACGAGTACTTATCAACGAGCATGCCATTCGGAGCACTTTTGATATCAAAGGATTGACTCTGACTCAGCTACTCGATCTTCGAGAATTTCATCCATTACACGTATTACGGCCACGTGAAGTTTTCAGAGTAGAAATCTACGAGTATATCCATGGTTTGACTACGATATCGCAAGACTGAAAGTATAGTGAAAGATGATTATAAGGACTACATGGGTAACAATGCCATGTTCGAATGTGAGTGTGAACAGAGCAATGGCTACCTGAATAAATTGAGGAGGGATTGAAATCTACACTCCTTGATATTGGGCTGAACTAAATGATACTATTGTGACCAACTTTTGTTGGTTTTGTAGATTATCAGTTTATCTCCGTATGTGAGCAACGCCAAGTGCGGAAATAGATCGTGGGGAATTCGCTTTTGGATGCCGTACGAGGGATGATAAAGGATATCATCGTTTGGACGTTTGGCCGTCAAATTCGATTTTCTGCCACGAATAATCAGGCAAGCCTCACTCCAGCAAGTCGAATTAGGGAAGATCTATTCCTGGATTCTTGGAAGCCACTTCTGGCAACCAAGTTGCGGCAATGGAAATGCCAGTTGTGGCAAAGAGGGAAGTTGTGGCATTGACCGAAATAATGACGGAATTTGTGAGTGTGATCAATAATCAGATGTAATTGATGATTCACCCATCATGACCTAGCCTGCTCCTTTAAACTTCATCTCAACCCCAGATCCTGTTTTTGTTATTGAGCTGTATCTCAATCTTGATTAGCGAAAAAGAAAGAAAAAAGAAGTCTACTAGCTACGATAACACACGCAATCAAACAGCAAAACTCAATCAAGAACTTCGGCTCTACAAATTCCTTCAAAGTCACCGCAATCATTACCACTTCACCACAATCACCGCCTGCCGACGTCTCTCACAACGGAAAGGCATTTGCCCCATGGGTTCGTTTTCCTTCGCGTGCCTTCATACACCATATCGGTTCCTGCAACTCGCTGGTGCCGCACTTGAAACGCCGTTTTCGCAGCCGCCATGACTCAGTAGTGTGGGCCCTGACGGCTCACGGCAATTCCTATCTAACTCTAGTGGAGCGGCAGCGCACGTTATAATTCCCCGTATTCACCCTGGCGTTCCGCTAGATTGTTTACTTCTTTTCGTTTTGTCGTCCTCTGGCAAGTCAATCCCTCGTGTAGGTTCCGACATGGACCACCAAATGAAAAAGAAGAAGCCAAAGTCAAATCCTGTTACTCCGGGATTATTTCCCACGATGGACACTTCCGACAATTCACAGTTTGATCGCCGTTTGAGTTGTCCATCGATACTGGGTCTATAGAAGATGGGACGGGACGACGAATTGGACCAAATGATACAAAGTGTCATTGGCGCTAGAATTCGTCTTTCTGGGTGCTTTTCACTCAGAATTTCCACATTCTCCTGTGATTTACTTACTGATATGACAGAGATACTGGGAATCTCTATATACCAGCCCGTCCCGTTCCTCCACTCTATCGTATTTTCCTTGCTACCAAATGGCCCTGGTTGCTTTGCTGGTACAACACGCGGCCACATGGATCTTTCGTGCAAACTTCTGTTGCACTCTGACATTTCGGCGGTCGAATCGGTCATTCCTCTTCACGATTTGCCAGTTCTATTCGGACATAATGGCACATTCAATTCTACGGGTTACTATTAGTTTGCAATTGATTTCTCGGCCCCTCTTCCATCTAATTCTGACCTGTTCACCGTCGCATCTGATTATGGGCGTATTCCGCCAGTCCCCGGAAGGAATTTAGTGTGGAAGCATATGGCCAAAATTGAGCTATCGCGGCCAGTTGCCCTGGAAGCCGCGGACGGTGTTTGCAAGCTCTTGCCCACCTTCGGCTTGCCGTATTCTCATCCCCTCATGCGAGTTTTCCCCTTATCTTGATTAGGAATTTGCAGCAGCAGCCACCATTTTTGTAGTTGCGCGGTGGTGACCTGGTGGTGCATTTTGTTGCTTAACAATACTGGTGGCTACTGTTACCTTCAACATTGTGAGTAGTGCTAAGAGCTCACTCTACTGAATCGACGTCTTCGCGTACTGGATGCCCCCATTCTCAATCCTGGGGCTCTGGTATCCGCAAATACGCATTATTTACTTCATTCTATTAGCTGCCCCAGAGTGCCGTCTCGCATAACGGGCAATGTCTTGGTTTTTGTCAATTGATGTCGTAAGAAGAATCCCGCAGTAGTTCCTGGTCCCGCAGTAATTCCTCGCACAGAAAAAATTTAACCACACAACCGAACCAAACCCACCAGTTTGTCACACAGACACTATGAGTCTAAGATTTGTCCGTCTGTTTGCCTCGAGACCTCGCGCTCTCGGCGTGTGGTCCGACTTCAAAACCAGATCGTCCTCTTTGAAGTTGCTCGACGGGAAGGTCCATAGGGATCTCTTCGAAGGCTCCGAAGATTCTAGTCCGGCTTCGATCGTTGATAAATCCGTTCGAGCTGGCTACCACTCTCCTCCGTTAATTGATGACGTATTCAAGTTGGCCTACAACGTCTTGGAAGAAGACTCGCAGACAATTTACTCCAAAATTGCCTCGGAAAAGTTGACCACAAAGAACCTTGAACAGCTTCTTGCAAAAGCAGAGGAAACAAACCCAGAAGTGCTCCACAACGTTGCATTCAACTTGGACAAGGTAGACAAGAGCCAGCCGGTCTATAGAAAATACTTGCAAAAGAAGTGGGAGAGCTACGCCTTGATGGTGACCATGCAAAGATTGGAACAGTTGCATGTTATCCCCGATACCATGGCCACGTTGGATCCTGCTGTGGATGTGCGTGTGAAGTTTGGCCATAACACCAACACGGAGTTCTCCGATTGGGTTGCTCCAGGTACTCGAATGCCTGCGTTTGCGGTCGAAAAGCCTCCCACCATCGAGATCCAAGAGTTTTCTGTACCAGATGGCCATTCCGGCTTGTACTCGGTGCTCTTGGTAAACCCAGACTCTCCAGAGCTCAGCACCAACTCCTACAAGACTGCCTTGAACTATGGGTTGTTTAACGTGCCATTAACTTATACAGACAACGCCATCACGCCCGGAAAACTCTTGACTAACCCCCAGTGGATTTTTAAGAAGTACCAGCCACTCTTGCCAGAGAAGAACGCACCTACTCAGAGGGCCTGCTTGTGGGTTTTCAGACAGGAGAAGGAATTATCCGCCGTGGAATTCAACAGCGACAACTTTGACGTGCGAGCATTCGCCGATGCAAACAGGTTGAATGCTGTAGGTGCTCATGTGTGGAGACAAGATTTCGACAGAAGCATTAACCAGGTGAGGGAAAAGTACGGTCTTCCCAAGGGCAATGTGTACCATAGAGTGCGTGGAACTTCTCCATTAATGTAAATAGTCTAATCCATGTACACGCTGAGTTGCCTCATTGTTTTTATTTCTGTGAGTAATGTTCTAGACTGAAATCTATTTTCTACCCTGACTAGTTCTAGACATTGGCGATCCACTCACCTACCATTCATTCATCTCCAACTCTTTATCTACACTCTCGGTGCACACTAAAAAATCTACGAACTGTGGGCCACAATGGAATCGATAAATGATGAGCGGGTAGAGCTTCTGGAAAAGAATAAATTGGCATGGGAAGGAAAAGTTTATGTACCTTCGGGAAAATTGGACTCGTCGTTGAAGAAGAACACAGCTTTCATCAAAAA
Source organism: Sungouiella ezoensis (assembly GCA_030569115.1). NCBI lineage: Eukaryota > Fungi > Ascomycota > Pichiomycetes > Serinales > Metschnikowiaceae > Sungouiella > Sungouiella ezoensis. Next base: position 110,368 of record JAJMJY010000031.1, read on the forward strand.
GATCAAGGTGAGCTTGAACGCTGAGAACTATGCCAATGTGCTAAAAGATATTGAGACGCTAAGCTTGGAAAAATATTTGAGCGAGGTTCTCACCTCTTTAGAGGAATCTATTCTCAAGGTGAGCAAGTCTGATGATATCATGGCCGCTGTGAGAATTGTATCTGTGCTTCACCAGAGGTTTCCAATTCAATTTGTACCGCCTCTACTTTCCGTTTTAGTGAACGCTGTGGTTGAGAAAGATTTGAATGAACCCATACTGCGAGTGAGAAACGCTTTGAAGCTCCTCTTTGAGATGTTCTTGGTGGGGCTCTTCTCAGACTTCAACCAGTGTGAAAAGGAATGGTTGAGCACTGGTTCATTGCAGAATTACTCCAAATTCGGAGGTGGGGCGGTGATCATACCGTTATTGAAGGATGTGATGTCTTTCAAGCCCAGGACTGGCTACTCTCTTCCCATAATTGTGCTGTTTTTAAAGAGGTATCTGTTTGTTCTCGAAGAATCCCAGACATTGATTCCAAAGGAATTACAAGTGGAACTCAAACAACTATTCACAACTTATACAACAAAGCTGATTGCTATTTTGGAGAATCAGCATGTGGCAGTTACCAAGTTGGTGAATCAAGATAAGAAAGCTTCCATCAGGATGGGAAAGCTATCAGAAGAACTACAGGAATCACTCCATCAGGGTCAGGAGGTGGAAGAAGCGATGAAGACAAACATTTCAGCTCTTTGCGCACTTCTCAATCTTGAAGTTCCTCATTTGGATGGCGCCCAAGATCTTGCCGGTCCTGATGTGATCATATCCTCCACCGAAATCCTGAATGCCTGGTGGGAGGACTCCAAGGAGAGAGCTTTCTACAAAGAAATCCCTTTGATAGAAGAAATTCTGTCTGTGTCTTTAGAATCGGGAGATGACGAGATTTCTGATCTTCGAGATGCAGACAAGGTCTCTGCATTCATACATCAATTGGAGATGGTGGACTCTGAGATGGGGGTGGAGACTCTAGTTTTTCTTTTCATGCACCAGATTCCACGCAATAAAGCAACCAGCAATCGTCTCCTACGATTTTTTTCTGCCGTTCCAAAAGTCGATAATATTAAGTTCTACGCACGGTATCTTGCAATCACAAGAAACATATTCCCTGATTTGATTAATGAGCTTGTTGACATTCTCGATAGGAGTTTTCGCTCACAGATGTACCATGGCGCGATCAATTTCCGGAATCTCTATTTCTTCATTGAACTTGTCAAATTCAAGTTGATTCCATTGCACATTGTTTTTCACAAGATTCGCACAATGACCATTCATATTGCTGGAACAAATAATGTCGACATTCTACTGATTTTCTATGAAAGATGTGGTAAGTTTCTTCTTTTAGAGCCGGAATATCTGGAGAACACAAAGGAAATGCTCAAGCTTTTGCAGGAGAATGCTAAGAGCGACAGGCTATCGATTAACGAAAAGAGCTCATTGAGAAATATGTTCTTGATTGTGGAATCCTTCACTTCTAAAAAGTCTTTGGAGAGACAAACGGTGCTCCAGCGTCCTCCAATAGAAGACTTCATTACTCAAGTTGTCAGAAGACTCCCAACTCCATCCAATCATATTGAGATTTCGAGTATTCTAAGGAAGTTTTTACATCACTTAGAGGCTCAATCTGCGATCCTCATTGTGTATCTGAAGCCCGAAGAATTACCGCTGGACTGTCTAAATTGCTTGGCAAGCGTTTTGGGGCATTTAGGTTCCGAGAATGCATCTATTATTAACCGGATCTGTGATACCTTGGTGGAGAACGTTATTCGAGGACTTGAACTCAATAGTTATAGAGATAATATTGCAAGAACGGCACAAATAAAACTTTTGGCCGCGTTGTGCAATAGAACAGTGTTGAGTTTCAGATGCGCCCTTGATTTGCTATTCAAAATCATATGCTTTGGTTACCTTAACAACCTCCCGCTTCCCAACTCTACGATGGCACTCGATAGCGCTGATGACTACTTCAGAATTCATTTGGTATGTACCTTCTTGAAATCTGCGAGTATGTCAAAGATAGCCAAAGCTAATCTATTCACACGTGGAACCAAATCTATTGAGGGGCTAGTTGTATTTTTGCAATACTATATTTTCTGCAAGAAACGCCCACTTCCCAGGGACATTCAATTTGCCATCGAGGATTCGTTTCAAGCGTTCAACTCACAGTCCCAGGAGCCATTCAACAGAGCAACCGACTTACCTTCTGCAATGATGGCCCTTCAGAGATTTACAACTTCAAGGTCGGAAGAAACTCTGACCCAAGAGGATGAGGTCTTTGACGACTCGGAATCAGAAGGCGATTTGGATGCGAGTGAGGATGAGAGCGAGAGCGATAGCGAGCTGAACGATTGGGAAGCTGAAGAAGATTCTGAAAGGGAGGAAGAAATCCAGGCACAATTGGAATCGGTGTCCATATCTGAAGAGCTGAGTGACGAATCGTCTGACGGAGATGAGGAGCAGGTCCTCCTAACGGAAAGTGAATTAGCAGCGTTGGAGCTTGAAAGGAGAGAAGCTGATTCCTTGGACCGAGATATTCGTGAATTGACGATCGAATCTGCACAGCAGGCAAGCACAACCGTCCCATTCAAGATTCCATCTCCATCGATACTTACTTCACTAAACAAAGGCAAGAAGGATGGACCCATGAAGGTCACGCTCCTCACGAAGAAAAATTCTGTTCACGTTTTGTCTTTGCCCACCACTAAGAAGCATGCTAAGAGGATCCAGAAAGAACAAGCAGAGCAAGAGGCCAATCGGGCCAAGATTTTGAACTTAGTCCACAACATGGACTCATGACAGTATTTATTATGTAATGCTTATAAATGATCAGAGAACCTTCACAATGACAACCGTTATATCGTCTTCCTTGCCTCCTAAGTATCTCTGACCAGTAAGTCTAGAAAGTTCTTGGGCAAATGCGCTGGGAAAGTTTGGATCTTTGGACACCTTAACAACCTCTTGTACAAACATAGCAGAGACATCCTCTAGAGGCTTGGTGCTCTGATCTTTCAAGAATATTTCAATATCCTGCGGAATCACATTGTCCGTGACACCATCAGTAGCAAAGATGACCACGTCGTCTTTCTGGAGGTTCCAAACATACAGGTCACACATCCCTGGAGAATCTATGATGTATCTTTTTCCCTGAAGTTCAGCTTGACGCAAGATTTGCTTTGGGATCTTGGCCAACTGGTATGGGGTATTGAAATTGTGCGTCTGGAACTCGGTCTCCTTGATGAGCTTGTGATTTCTGAACACTCCACACCACGAGTCACCCAAATTAGCTACATGTAGCTTCTTTTCAGGGGTGAATATTCCCAAGCACGCGGTGGTTCCTCCGATCTCTACTTTTGGAGAAACTAGAACTTTGGCAAAGGCATCCTCCAACAATTGCTGAGGAGTAAGAGAGCTCTTGTCCTCGGATGCCTCAAAGAGTGTTTTCATGATCAAACACAATTCACGAGAAATGGCCAGGGAGTCGTATCCGGCCTCGGACCAGCCTCCAACTCCGTCTGCTACACCCAACGCAAGGTATCCGTCCTTGTCCAGATTCGTCACAAACAAATTATCTTCTCCCGAAGGCAGTAGCTGTGCCGCCGTCTTCGTCCTTTTTTGGCGAAAGATATTGCTTTCGGTTCTATTCTTAGGCTGGAATGCCACAGCTACATTGTAGAAGAGATTCTTCTCAAAGGAAGACTTATCGTAGTTTTGACCGGCAGAGGATGGAGCGGTAGGAATTCCAGAGGATGTACTCCTATCAGATTCAGAACCTCCATTTCCTGAACTCTCGGAATCGCCCTTTTTCGCTCTATCTCTCCCACTAGAGCTAAAGATAAATGTTCTGGCCTGCGACACAGTGCCTAGGGGCATAAACGGGCCCCGGCGTATCAGAAAGGCGGCTCTTTTTGCAAGCAATAAAGCAACCATGGCAAAGAATAAGAAGAGAACGTAAAACCGAGATTCTCTTATCTTCATGCGTTGAAGCTGAAGAGTCTTTGATTTTGGTTTTGGTTTTGGGGCCATAGATTGGATCAAAGTGCTGGTGCTGGTGTACGGATGCGACATCAAATGTGGAACAGCGAATTCGATATGATGGATATGGAATATCGAGAAAAATAGTCCAATAGAAAAAGGAGATTAATAGTGGATTAATCTTTAACTTAGAATATTAGTGTGTTTCAAATCATGTTAATTCATCTTTAAATACTGAACATTCGCTTCATTTTTTGCAACCATGGTCTTTTTAGCAGCTTGCTTTTCTTGTACGCTTCTTCTTCTTTTTAGCGCACTTCCTATGGTAGTAAGGTAGCTCAGGCTCTGCTGCGTTTTCAATTCTACCTGGTGCAAATGACTCGAAATATAACCTGGAGTTGGAGTGTGTTCTCCTACAGGAACCAACCTCGATAACCGTTTCTACCACATCTGGGCAAATGGAATACTGGCGAAGGAATGCTTCTACACTTTGGTAGGCAATTCTTAGACTTTCTATGGAATTCCAGCATTGCTGAAAGAAGGCGGCATATTCAGTGAAGTCTCGAATATGCCAAAGTCGCAATCCAAGGAATCGGAACTGGCTCTCGGGAAGTCGTCAATTAATATGCTGTATTCTTCCTGAGGACAACTCAGACCTCGCAGCTCCTGATGAATCACCGGTGCCTGTCCGTTTGGATCTGAAGCCCATCTGGAGAGGTATTGAAGTTACGCAATACGTAGTTTCCTACCTGGACCTAGCCTGCGCTTCAGTGATACGAACTCTCTCAATGGGAATGCGCTTTGGTGCTATTAGAGGAATTGGCGGTGTACTGTAATCACTCCACTCTGCACTGGAAGCAATTGAATGAAATCCGGAATGTCGTGACCCGATACTCGGAGGGAAACTTGGAGGCGTGGCGAGCCGTTCAAGACACACACCAAGCCGACTTTTCAAGTTTTCCTTGCAAACATAATTGCTGGGATAATGGCTTTCTGTAAAGAATAATTGTCTGTGAAGATCGTACAAGTCCTCGACTGGTAGCATTTGCTGGAGAGAATCTGACTGGATAGACAATTCGGTGTCAGAGGAATCATCGTGTGGAGCATAAGGTATTTTATAGCGTGACTGCGACGGAGCCTCTTTTTACAGAGAACCCCCGAAGGCTCTTCCTACAGAGTAGCGATTCTATAATCACATGAGGCGGACCCAAAAGATGTAGATTGTCCTGTCCGGAAAGTTTTATGTGAGTCCTATTTAGAGTGTGTTCTGTAGTGAGTATTGGAGTTGTTACCCTGGATTTTGTTGTATGGAATAAACTGAATTTGAGGACGACTAGGCATGCAGACGAGAAAATTAGCTATAGAGGGAATACATAATTTTCACTTAGTATGAGCCTCAAGGTTGAGAGAATACTTAGGAATTTCGAATTCTGCTCCATACTATTGAGCTTTCCTTCGTGCAGTAGTACCACCACTGTGAACTATCATAGGCACTTCAATCCAGTGTTCGCACCACCTTCAGTAGTCAACCACCACCCAAAATAATAGGATTTTCAAAATGATCCATTGAATGTCTATCGAATCCCAAGACCGTATGATAGATAAAACATCATCCAAAATCTTACAGGTCCACATTTTCACCTCTCTGCGGTGTACGGGTGTGTATACGTCCAATCAAAAATACTCGCTCTTTGGAAAAATTCAATATCATTCTTTACCATCAACCATGTCCACTAACTTCAATGTTTTGAGATACTCGCTTCTTGGTGCCGGTATCCTCTACGGTGCTGTCCACAGATACAACTTGGAGGCCGCCCAGGAGACCAAGCAAAAGCAGGCACAGTGGAACAAGGAGGAGAAGTTGATCAGACAGGCCAAGGCCGAGTACGCCAAATCGAATGCTCCAAAGGAGGCCCCAGCCTCGACTTCGAACTTCAATCTTGAAGATCCAAACTTGGACTTCGGAATGGTTTTGGAGTCGTTGGTGCAGAAGTTGGAGTAGACAAAAGTTATAGAGGCTGGAGGAATGGAGGAGACGTCCAGGTTCTCGGCTGGTTCTAGCATGTTTAAGTCCGTGTGGCCATGGATGTTGCATTTTGGAGGACTTCCTCGACTATATATTCTTCATTGCTTTCAATGCACATGAGTTTAAGTGAATTAGTTTGTAGGCGTTGGGGTTTTAAAGGCTTGACGAATTGGAAATATTCGAGTTCCAATACAAGTTCAACTTGAATATCACATCTACCGCTATCTATTAAAACGAAAAAGAATAATCTCTGTTCCACTCAAATTGCATTTAGTTCTTAGATTCTGCACGTGACGACCTTTCAATAGTTTCTATCTGTAATAGTCTTAAAGTCTTAATCTGCAATGGATTCTGGTCGGCCCCGACAAATTATCAGCGATTCCGACCCTCAGGTATCCAAGAAAGGCGGGCAAATATTTCTGGAGGAAGTCCTTCATTGTCCAATATGTGAAGAGGCAATGGTCTCACTCCTCCAACTAGATCGTCATCTTGACGATGCCCATGGCGATAAGAGTCCGGATGATAGTTCGATAGTGGCCCCAACGAAGTTAGCGGCATTGAGGGCTCCTCAGCGACGCACAATCAAGCTCGATTTGTACGACGACAATAAGGGGTTTGGATTAAGCGAGAATCTGGGGTCCGAATCCCGGGTATCGAGTCCAAACCAGAAAGCATTGACCCGTTTGCATTGGAAACAAGCAGCCTCGTCAACTACAAACGTCTGCTCACAACAGGGGTGTCGAAGGATGCTTAGCGTTAAGAACGGAATCGTCAACTGCAGAAAATGTGGCCTACTATTCTGCAACGAGCACACAACATACAGAGTTCGGCTTAGTAATGGGTTGCCACCCCTGAAATTTCCAGTTTATGATTCAGTAAATGGCCAATTTGCCCGATGTTGCGAGAAATGCTACTTGAGTAAGCCGTCCTTGGTAGAGGGGACTCAGCCTAATTCCCGGGACATTACCAGTTTGTTTAAAATCAAAAGGGCAGAAAAAATTGATGAGAAGCAATGGGTGAAATCGAAGATCCAACGACGATTCTTAAAGCTCGTCAACTTGCTCTCGCTGAGCTACTTGTGGCACACTGAACATAAGAACTCGCTCCTTCTGTACTTTACTGAAAGCAAGGAATACTCGAAAGAAGTGGTGTTGGGGGCCGAGAAAGAAATTATCGGAATTGAAAACTGGCAGAATGACGATGAAATCACCCACTGTCCGCTTTGCTTTGCGAAGTTCAATTTCCTCATCAGAAAACACCACTGCCGACTCTGTGGAAGGGTTGTGACCGATAACGCATTCAACACCGACGATCCTTATATGAATTGCTCCATTGAGGTTCCTGTGAGTATACTCTTAAAGAGACTCCCAAACCTTAATTATTCTCCCCAAGTTAAAGAAAGCTGGATGGAATTAACTTCAGTTTCTCCAGACTCCCGGTATTTCGGTATCTTTTCGTTCAGATGCTGTCGAGAGTGCAAGAATCTGCTCTTTTATGGCGTCAAGCTGGATGATAGGGTCGTGGAAACGGAAAACGATGCAGTGTTATCTGCTTACGGAGAAATGCTAGCCATCAAAGCCAATATTCAAAGCAACATGCCGAGGTATTCTCAGTTAGTGAAGGAGAACAAGGAGCAGAGTAATCGGGACGTCAACAAGCACCGAGTCCGCATTAGGAAGTACGTTAAGGACTTTGAGATTGCGACCAATACCTTCAGAAACAGGTTTTTTGACCGCAACGAAGAATCAGGAAAGTTCGTGCCCACACAGAGCCCAGTTTTGGTTACAAATGTCTACAAGACGGCGATTGTCTTTCTTCAGGAATCAATTCTTGAGTTTAAAAGGCTTAGTGATGAGTTCCAAGAGTTAGAGAATGCTCGGCTTTCTGGCCAGTTGGGACTTCCCACTTCTGGGTTGTCGGAACCCAACAGCTTTTCTGCCTCGCCAATGTCACCACTTCCTGTGGCACCCCCCCCTGCCAAGCCAAGGCTTACCAAGAAGCAAGTCCGCGAGTTACGAGAGCAACTCATGGTGGTGAATGAGCAGAGGTTTTTGGTTCAGAAACAGATGGAAGATGCAAAGAAGCAAAGGAAATTCGACGAGTTAGTTACATTAACTGCTAACTCAGACGAGTTACAGAAGCATATCGATGGGTTAGAGAAGGAGCTTGGAGAATTCGGGTTTGCATAAGTAGATGATTAATGGAAATGATTACGGCCATGGTCGCTTGTTGAATGCAAGCAACAACGGCTAATTCTCATTAAAAAATAGATGCTGCGAAGGATCGGCACCCCATGGGGGAGAATTGTGGGGGATTCACCGATATAGTCACTAGTCCCCCAAGCAAAGTAAAAAGAACGTCTTCATGGGGCATTCCCCCCACGCTCCCCCACATTATTTTTCTTCCATGATGCTACCACAACTAAAAAAGAATCTCGCCTCTTCCTGTGCACAAGGGGATGCCCCCACGCTTCAACGTTCGATCGCGCCTGTCCCATCCTTACCTCCCATAGTTAAACTTGCCGAATGTGGGGAGGCGCCCCCATTTTTGTGGGGGCTTGGAGGGGCACCCGTGGGGGCGCCCGCAGTACTGGGAAGGCTGTACCTTACACTTTTACCTGGCGAAATCATCCATCTATAAAACCATCGAGCTTCCTCCCAGCTGTTTCACCTTTTCGTGTTACATTCTCTAGGCTGGGAAAACATGAGCAAAGGATCTACTTCTAGTATGATGTCTAAGTTGGACGACATCGACACGTACCTGGAGCTGGGCTCCAGGACTAACCATCCACAAGTCCAAAGCAACAAGAAGAAATCAGCGATGCAGCAGGTAAAGGATGTGTTGCTCTTGAAAAAATTGTTCGAGAAAGTTGAGGACAGACCTACTCCTCCTCAGGTGTACAACTGGAGAATTTATTATACTGCGTTCATTGCATCTGCTGCCGCAATCATCATCGGTTACGATGGAGGTTTTATTGGAGGTACGGTGGCCTTGGACTCGTTCAGGGAGGAGTTTGGTCTCGACAAAATGACCAAGGATCATGCGGCCTTTGTGATTTCAAATGTGATTTCGGTTTTCCATGCTGGCTGTTTCTTTGGAGCTTTGATCTCTTACCCATTCTCGTTCTACTTGGGAAGAAGACTCTCGTTGATTATTGCGGCTGTCCTCATCACTGCAGGTTCAGCTATTATGTTGGCCGCATCTAGCAAGAACGGATTGGGTCCCATTTATGCGGGTAGAGCATTGGCCGGTATTTCTGTTGGATTCTCCACGAACTTGACACCAGTTTACTTGAGTGAGATCAGTCCGCCAGCCATCAGAGGTCGCGTTATTGCTTTGTACGAAATCGGATGGAGAATTGGTGACTTGGTTGGTTTCTGGATCAACTACGGAATCGACTCACACATTCCAAACTCTAAGAAGCAGTGGTTTATTCCGTTTGCTATCCAGCTTATTCCAAGTGGAATGTTTTTGGCGGGTAGTATCTTAATGAAAGAGAGTCCTAGATGGTTGTTTTCCGTCAACAGGGACGATAAGGCGCTCAAGAATTTGGTGTGGTTCAGAAACTTACCTATAGAGGATGAATATGTGATTTTCGAGGTCAATCAAGTGAAGGAATCTATTGACTACCAGCGCAAGATGGTTGGCTCGGGACTCATGGGCCCATTCAGAGAGGTTTTCTGTACCAAGGATCACAAAATTCTCTACAGAATGGGTCTCACCTGTGGCTTGTTTCTTTTCCAAAACTTCCTTGGTATCCAGTCGATCAACTACTATTCTCCAAAGATCTTCGCAAGTTTGGGTGTCAAAGGAACCAATGCAACCTTGTTCTCCACCGGTATGTTTGGCGTGGTCAAGTTTGTGTGTACTTTCATCTACGTTTTGATCATTGTCGACACATTTGGAAGAAGAAAGGCTTTCATGTGCTCTGCTTCAGTTTGTTCTCTCTGTTTCTGGTACATTGGAAGCTACCTTAAGTTGAATGACCCAACCAAACCAGGGGTGACCGCTGGCCCTGGTGGCACTGCAGCCATCGTGATGATGTACATTTGGATTGCTTCGTTTATCTTGGCTTGGTCTGGAGGTCCCTTCGTTGTTGGCAGTGAGGTTTACGATCAGAACATTAGATCGTTTGTTCAAGCCATCAACGCCGCAGTTTCGTGGATTCCAATCTTCATCATGTCGAGATACACAAGTAACATGATTGAGAAGATGCACTACGGTATCTACTTCTTCTTTGCTTCATTGGCTGTCCTTTCAGTTCCATTCGTGTACTTTTGCATTCCTGAAACAAAGGGTATTGCTTTGGAGGACATGGACAAGTTGTTCGACTTGCCAGCATGGAAAGCACACAAGGTCGTCTTGCTGGGTGCCAGAAGAGAAGCTGAGCACGTTATGCAAGATCAGAAACACTTGTTCAAAATGGACACCAACAAGTCCAATGAGGTGCAGCAGATTGAGGACAATCTCTTGGTCTCGAAGGTGTAATAATGAATTACGAATGAGGTTAATAGTATCTAAAATGGTTAATCTAAGAATTTTTATTTACTTTAATAGTCACTGTAGCTTCAAGGGTATTAGATATTATATTATACATCGTGATCATCATCTTTGAGGGCTAAATTAAGCCACTTAGTGTGAGTTTTTCTAAAAATGGCGAGAGATCATCTCTCCGGATCTCGATAATTGACGAATCAAAACTGTTGATTCTAACCTTGGCTCCAGAAGTGGATGAAACCTTTTGGAAGGCAACACTGAAATTGTTGAGTCTCGTCATTAATGACATTTCCTTGTGGTCCTGATTCTGTGTGATCTTGGACAATGCCGAGTTATCTAGACCGCGAGGATATTTAGGAGCAAGACCGATGACAAGGTATGTGTCACTTGCCACATCCAAGCTGGCAACCACTAGCGGTTTTAAAACGTTGAGCTTGGAGTCACCATTTTTGGTGGAGAAGTTGAGAAACTCAAGTTCGTTTATATTCTCAAGCAACCAATTTCCGAGCTTTGAAAGAATTAACGGATTATTGAAGAGATTGAGGTCAGGGATAGATCCGTCATTGAGAACACAAAGTCTGTAAAGTCTCAAATTTTTTATGAGCTTTCTTTCTAGAACAGACATTCCGATCTTGAAAATGCTTTGTTGGATCTCCTTGGCGTTATCTAGCCCATGTATTAACAAGTCAAAGCCTTTGAGTTTCTTAACATCGCCAATCGGAGTTTTTGTTCTAGCTGAAACAATTCTGGAGACGGTTCCCTGAGTGCTCAAGTTGAGAGCATCCCATGACAACCAAAAATTGCTCACCCACAGATTCTCCTTCTTCTGAATCTGGGCATTGATCTCATTCTGGTCGGACTCACCCTCGGAGTTCTTGGGTTCTTTTCCAATGGAATTCTCATCTGTTTCTAGCAACGCCGCCAATGACTCTACGCATTCCATGGCAGTTAATTGACCCATGTAACCAAATGTACGAACAAAGCCTTCGCGGACGATTCCTTGTAGATCATAAAGCGGGAGGTACTTGTTGAAGATAACTGGAAGGTTCTTCTTGACTCCAATGTCCATGTAGAGCCACTTCTGTTGAGCGACCGAAAGCGAAATTCCCATTTTAGCGAACAACTTGTGAAGCTTTTTCTTACCTTCTTCTGTCCACAAATTGAGCTTGGAATTGACTAGGGACGAGTAGAAGAATGAATCATACAACGTCCAATGCCTTAAGAGAAATAGTTGGTAATCCTTCTCTATTGCTAGCGTGTTCGAATCTGCCGTTCTCTCTGATGAGCTTGTGGAGCTGTTGGACGGATTTAATCTGTGGACCTCCTCTTTGAACAAAGGAACAATTTTCTCGTAGACATCTGGATGGAGCCGATCCAAGGAGGATACACCAATGATCGAAAGCCAGAGGTTGTCTATGCTGGTTTCACCAATTGTGGAGAGCAAAGCGTATGTGATGGCCGTTGTAGCTGTGAAAATGGCTGTACCCTGGTTGTAGTACGACTCGATGAGGGTTTCCGATGCATGTAACGCTCTGCGACGATGCTTGCGGAGGGTTTTTGCTTCATCTTCGTGCTTGCGCTTGCGAGAATCCGATTCTTCATCTAGATCTTCTTGCGAGCCCACTACGATTTCTTGGTCCTCGTCTTCATTTTCAGAGTTCTCGGAGTCTTCCTCATCATCATCGTCCGACTCATGATCTGACGCGTCTACCAATACTTTGTATGACTCCTTCTCCTTCTGCAAGTTCTTATCAATATATCCGTCATCGAAACAAACGACTATCTCTGAACCAAACACATTGTCTAGGTTCCATGGCCTGTTGCCGTCAATAATGTAGATCTTCCGCCTCAAGTGTACACCCTTCTGAGTCTCCCTATCCAAGTCTTCATACAAGGCCTGTGACACGTCTGGAGCTTGCTCAACGACGAATTCATTTACATCGATCTCAAAGAATGTCTCAATGTCGATCATTGCTCCACATCCGATCAATATGATATTTGCCACATCTGAATCCAACTTCTGGTAGTGTTCTTTCAAGTCGGCATATCCGACCACAGGTATCAACTGGTACTGGATCAAGCTTTTCTTGAGAACCAAGCATAGAATTTTGGCTGTACAGATGGAGTCAATGCTCAAACACGAGACGAATAGAATGAGTCTGCATGTCGAATGAGACGACGAACTTCGTCTGATTTCCTGAAATACCTGTGCATATCGGGCTGGATTTATGTACATGGCCACGATTCAGGCTAGGTAGTGGTGATGTTGGTTACAAAGTGGGTCCGGCACGTGAGAGTAGGACGCGTGGGTTGTGTGGAATTCAAAACAGTGGACTAGTCCCGATACTATTATCATGGATATTGTTATTGTCCCCCCACTCACTTCTTTAATTCTTTATTTGACAATTCTTGGACTCTCAATCTTTATAATAGTCTTCTTGTTGAACCCCTCATTCGTAATCTTGTTGGAGAGATAATAGGTTCTTTTCTTTTTTTGCTTTTGGATCACTCATTCCGAAATTCTCTTACTGCGAAATTCCGTTTTACTCAGAGGAGCTTACGCTTCTTTTTTGTGTATTTAGAAGGAGAGTGATTAGTGGAGCAGTCTTCCTAATCTATTTTTTTGTCATTCTTTTTCTCACGAAGCTAGATTATACATTTCAGCTACCTAATATAGATAACTCTGACCTTTCCAAAGAGCAGTCATTAACAACAGCTTCTCGACAGGCATGCGCTTACACTAAAGCGAAGACGAAGTTTCTATGGCGGAAAGATTGCTTTCTAACTATTACTTCTGCACTAGCGGCGAGTACGAAACAGTACTTTAACATAGGCGCTCGGAGTGTAAACTTCAACTTAGGAGAATGTTGCCATGGTAGTAATTCCTCTTAGCATTTCCGCAGAGGGCTCTCTATCAGAGCTAAAGGATTGCAAACATAGGATGCAACAAAGGCCAGCTTCAATTGCATAAATTATGCATTTAGACAAGAGGCTCCAAAAAAGGTGCCTTCGTGTGAACCGGTACTAAGTATTAGCCATCCACCTGGAAATGTGTTAGTTTTCACAAGTTGGTTTTGCTTTCGCTTTCTTATTTTGCAAGGATATCATATTCAAACTCATACAAATAAAGTGGTATATCAAGTTGGAGAGTAGAGGAGGATGCTCTCCTCTCCCTTCATATTAAAACAAAATCTTGTACTGATTACACTTTTGGTTGACATCGTTATTCATAATTATTGAAGCTTAAGCATATGAGAAGCTACCGATACTCCGCCTGGCCCTAACATTAATATCCCACAGAAGTATTCCTCCATCCTCACATCCAATGTACAACTGGTTATCATACCAATCCATGCCGGAAAGCTCCATTTCCCCATGGGTATGGTTCACAGACTGTTGATACGAGTCATGGCAAAACCGAGGATGGTAAGGTTGAGGTTCGAGCTGCCACCAATCATTTGTGTCAGCCTCCGCACCATCCAAATCGAGCCTTTCCCTCACACTGTGTGGGTCGATTGAATGAGTAGGCTGTTGAGTGAATTCGCTATTATTTTCATCGAATGGGCCATTAATATCACAGTCGATATTGATGGTTGTGGGAGTCGAATTCCACTGTGGATGAATAAGGCGAGGTGGCCCATTCTGGACAGAAGAATCCTCGCACGCAGGGAGACTCGGAACTTGGTACTCATAATCCTTGAAGAGCTTAGGATTCTTCTCTGAGAGATAATCGAAATCGTACACCAACGGTACAGAAAATTGTGTCGATGTCTCATTGTAGATCTGGAACCGCTTGTGATTGTCTACCCTGTCAACATCCATATCAGTGTATGTGTTTCTGTTGTCATCGAAGTTATAGCTTAATTGCGATTTGACAAGTTTCTCTCTTATACTGAGGCGATCATGCTTGATATGAGAGAATTGGTCCAATGCAAATGGGAACACGATAACCTGATGATTGCTGTCTTTCGTCTCACGGAGATCAATAAGATGGACCCGTCCGACTTGCTCCAGAATTACCAAGAGATCCTGAATCGGCGACCTCAAGAACTTGCAGCACCTGAAAGCTCCGGAGTTATGGCCAGGGCGGGTGGACTTAATCTCCCGAAGAGGAGATTCGCGTCTCCGCAAATCGTATAGCAAACAGGTTCCATTCTGAAAGGCGCAAGAAAGAAGTTGCTGGTTGAAGTGGTAGGAGATTCCGAAACCCGAATCGTGAGGGGTACGGATGGTCTCGATAGTGGGTGTATCAGTCCGAGGATCCGTCAAAAAGATATTCCCGGAGTCGCCCGTTATTGTCAATAGTCGCCCATCTGGGGATTGGTGGACATTATTCAAAGAAGTATTTTGTTCGCATACAATGCTGCGGCTTGTGGTGACGGAACTGTTGCCGATATCCACAATGTACAAGCTCGAGTCGTTATTACAAACGTACGACGTGTAACTTGAGGAGGAACCCATTTTCGGATATATTGTCACGGAGTTATTGATCATCTCCCCTAACTTGAATGTCATTTCAGTCTCCATTTCCGGGGAATACAACGAAAAGAGCCCCTTCAGCGATCTGGAGTGGGAGCTTCCAGGGTCCTTGCGGGTCAAGTCGGGAATATTCATCAGGTATACCTTTGACAGCGACGTCACAACCCCCCCTGCCACGACCACGCCACCAGGCGCATGGTTGAAGCATCTAGGGAAATACGGAAGCCGCAAGTAATCGTGGCTCTTCACCAGTGGCTCGTCATGCGGAGATGCCGGTAGGATCCGGATAGAATCGTCGTAGGTATGGTAGATCTCTCCAGTTGCGGAATCGACCTGGAGCAAGTCTCTGAGTTGCCAGTGGTTAATGGAAGAGCGCACGTTGGAAATGAAGTGCGGGTTCGGGCGCAAGTACTTAAGGGCATGGTAGTAATTCTGGAAACACGGATAGGAACATGGTGCAAGTCCCCCGCGTCCCAGGCCAATCAGCAGTCGCTTTCGCTCCTTGGCTGCCATTTCGGATAGGGCAATCGTCATAGTGAGGAGGTGCGGGAAGGAAAGTACAGCTCGAGGAGATTAAGGAAGCTTCAGCAACGTGAGGGAGGATAGTAATTTCAACAAGGATTGCGGAGACAGTTTGGGATGATATGATTGCAACCGTTACGCTTCAAAGAAAATGCAGCAAGCGATAATACGTCTGATGGCCGGGAACCGAATGGTTTATATAGCAAATGTAGTTTGATCCTGCAAGTAGTCCTAACTATGGCGGGGTCATGCGACAAGATTGCGAGCCTTGCTTGATGGGTGGTTGCAAATAGTAGTGAATGAGACTTGGTGGAAGGTAGGTAGCGGTACACGGAGCGAAGGCTGTGCATGGTCATCAATGCCGGGGAATTATGGAAGTTGATTTGGTTTTAAGAGGGTCCTGATTGCGCGGGAGTGGAGACAACTTGGATGATCTGTGGCCAATGTCCCATCTTTACCTGTCTTCTTATTCATACAGTTCCCCACTCACGCCCAGTCGGTCAACCGGTGAAACGTAGGACTGGTTCGTGTTTCTACTATCTTGGAGATTTTGGAGAAAAGCAAACTGTCGATGTTGCCTGTTGTTGGTATTAACTTTGCTTATTTTTTCTTTATGGTCGTTTATTCAATTCACTTGATCTGCGCAGAAGTCGCACCCAGGTCCCCTCACCATACGGCAAAACCCAAATTGACATGTACAGTGCTCCAGGCTCTGGGCCAATCTTTTGCTATCTCGAAATTTTTCACATTCTCATCTCAGCTTCATATTGGATATTAGTTTCTTTTTGGGTTTCTTCTCAATTTGGTTCTTCATTTCCCTTGATTGCCTCCGTCCCACGACGATTTCTTAGAGAGTCTTCAATATTTCCATAGGTGCTCACATGACTGCCAGCCCCCAGTGGGCAAGGAAGTTGATTCGTCCATTGAGAAGTCCTATCTGCTCAAAAGAGTGAAATTATCTTATCTGATCCGGGATCTAGGTCAACATTGATACAGTGCACATTTCCCTGAATCTTTTCATGTTCGAGGTTCGCTTTCTGGATTCATCTTATCTATAATATCCATTTCATTCGTCTCTTCTTAATTACTGTCTTCGGATTGTTCTTCGGTAGTTAACCTCATTACCGATCCACAGTATTTCTACATTTTTGTCGAACAATCTCCATTAGCTCTATTGGTTGTATTTTAAGCACCCCATGCTCTCTGCACCCATCCACAGTCTCTAATATCATCATTCTTCGCATCCACCTTCCAATTGTTGGCTGGATCATCGTACTTCCCTTCCAAATCGATAGCTGGCTTCGAAATGCAGAAAGGTTCACCGTTTGGCAAAATGCACCTTAACTGAGAAGATGGAAATGTACAAGAACAATCTCTTGGACTAGATACGCATTCCATCGTTTCAGGACACAAGTACTTGGAGCACTTACTCTCGAGAACTTGTTGTTCGATGTCAACGGCATCCTCTTGTGTCTGGTGTTGAAACTGATTCTGAAAGAAGTCAAAAAGGTTTGCAGACGCAAGCACTAGGAGCATACATGTATAGAAGAACCTGACCAACATGGATGAAGAGATATTCTATGGTTTCAGTTGTTCGAGTGGTGACGTGGTGACATTGTAACAAGTTTACACCTCGCTTTGTTCTATATGCAGGGCATTCTCTTTGGTTGCAAACCAGATGCCTCCAAGAACGCAAGCAACGCACCAATTGTTTCAATTCAAACATTCTTCAATTCGGTTAACCTGAGATAGTTCACATAATTCAATATTGAGAAATTTCAGTCGGTCAACCTTTGTTTATGCTCTGCCAGACTACCTGACTAGAACATATCATATCTTCTGCCACGACCACTTCAACTTATTATGAAGTGATTATTATAAATAATTTGCAAATAGTATCAAAATTTTCAGCATCGATCTCATAATGGCGTACAAAGATCACATTCTGGAAAAGAAGGTATTGTCAGGGCACTGTCAGATTGGTGGGTTGACATTAAAAATTTCAGTCAATTGCCACTCTCTCACTGACTCAGAAAAGAAGTCAGAGGACGTCGAGAATATGGTCCCCTCGAATAATGAGGATCGCTTGTATCAGATTGATGCCAACGAGCCCGACCTTGACACTTTTGAAGTTCTTCCTGCAACACCAGAGAGAAATATGAATGAAAGCAACATCTTGGACAATGATACAGTCAGTAATATTACCGGCTCTTCAACTTCATCCTCAGTTCTTACGCTAAGTGCCATGAGCAACTACGCCAATCTAAATGGTTTGAACTATTCGGAAAAAGAAATCGAAGACAATTCTTCCCCATACTTACATGGCAGGCTGCACCAAATCGACAAACACAACGGGACCGTATCGGGCTTTGGGGCGGACTACATGTTACCGACCGTTCCCATTTACATCGATGAGCAATGTCAGGCGTTAGCTCGTAGCCCTCCAATCCGTAGAGTCATGATCGAATCGATTCGACCCTTCAAGTCGCACCGTCTGATTCGATGCTATGATACTCTTCGAAGCACTCTTGCTAGCATGGAAGCTGTAGTAGCCGATGTTCAAGTCAGGAATGTTAGTTGGAGAGAAGAGGAGAGTCAAGCGTTTGACTTCAATGACCCACCAATATTGGTTTTGAAAGCTGATTCCACTCCAAGCAACGGTAAACGTCGAAGTCCAGCAACGAGGAACAAGGGAGCATGTTGGAGTTACCTCTATTTAGGTTCCATTTCACTAAAGGGGAGATGATGGCTAGCTGTATCGAAAAGGTAAAACATACTCCTCGATGGGGATCAAGAGATTCTGTTGGTGGACAAGAACAGCTTGTTCGAGGCTGCTCTTGAACAAGTTAAGTGTTCCACTTGCAACCTAGTGGAGCTCTTGGGCATGGTTTGCAATGGTGTTAAAGAGATCAGCGCCGTATTATCCCGGATGCTTGCCAGTCAGGTGAGATTCATGCATATTCAAGAGATATTGGCCAAACGAACTGGCGATTATGTTAGTTTTGAATCTTTCAATGTGGAGAAGGAGATTCTTCTATGCATCCTTCAAAATGAAAAACTCCAAAATGACTTGAACGCAATTCAAGATTACCTCCAGGACCTAGCCGGATTCCTCCTGGAACATTTGAAAACATTATTTTGCGAGGTACTCAGTGCATTGAATTTGAATGCGGTACTCGAACTTTTTACCTGAACGCCATTGTACATATGGATGTCTCATTGATTGATGCATTCAATTGCTACTCCAGCTATAACAGCTACTTCGGGTTCATCGTGGGGTTCATCATGGAGAACAACAAGTTATTCTTTGATTTCGATTTTGAGAGAATGATGGAGCACATGATCTCGAATCATTCCAAACTAAGTGCACTTGGCAATCAGATGCTAGAGAGTTCTCGATATCTCTACGAATATATCGTGGCTGCTGAGTGATTAGTGGGACATAAGTAAATTGCCCTATCTACAAAAGCTAGGGGTTGCAATTATTCATTGAAGCACACAAATATATAATGATAAGAAAATTGAATAGTGCATTAAACAGCTTATTTTAACGACATGTAAGTAGCCATGGCTTGGTAGTTCATGTTTGCACTATTTTCCTTCTTGGTATTGCCTCGTTTCTTAACCTTGTCCGTAATAACCTCGCTTTTCTTTTTGAGGAAATTGAACTTGGACTTAATAGAAGCTTTGCTAGAAATAATCGTGGTGGCAACAGAAAAAGTCTCTGCGTTTATGTTGGATTTCTTTTCGGGCATACTTGATAATTATTCAACTACTCGAAAACGGGAGACTGGGGTATATATATATACATTCTATACTCGTTGGTCATAATTTTATGAGCCCTCTGCAAGGTAACAATCCTAGTCATTGATAATACAACAGGTGCGGCTCTAAATTAATCTCCGCAATCTATCTCCATACATGAATTCTGCATCGTAATTTTAGGGATGCCTAATGGATTAGTAGTGACTCATTGGTGACGTACCATCCACATCATTCTTTCCCTACTTGGAATATGAGTCAAGTCTGCAATTGGATGGTTTGATAATAAAAGTTGCGTGGGAAATGAGTCAGGAGTAGAATTTGAAGTTCTGATGAAAAATAATAGTAAATACAGCCTCGGTGAGGCGCTCTTAGAATTTGCACTTAATCATTTTTACTTCTTAGAATAGCTTTCCATTAAGATAGTTATTTGTCAAGCAGATCTAAAGAATGGCAGAAACGAAAAAAAAGGGGCGAGCTGGGAATTGAACCCAGGGCCTCTCGCATTCTTGTCTGCCAGTTTGGTTAATCAAACCGTCGCCCAAAGCGAGAATCATACCACTAGACCACACGCCCTACCTTAGGTTTGTTAGCGGTCGGGTGGATGATTGTCAGAAGGAAGGAGATTGGAACTAAACTTAATTATAATTACTTAAGAGTAAAGACTAAGCTAAGAGGATCTCCTGGCCTCTGACAACGAGCCAGACCTCTAACTTATATATCCCCGATTTGTGGAACAAATCTCAGATAGAACTGATCTCTGTTTCACTAGGTGGGGTATACCACATAGATGTTTCAGATTAATGCTTAATCGGGATCGCACTTACACGCGGATCTCGATTAG